>JAEQBH010009588.1:0-74551 GCA_016808115.1 Tetrastigma voinierianum | reverse complement strand
TTTTTAAGGGTTTTTCGATGTTTCTGTTAGTTTTATTTGAGGGGTCAGTTGATCGGTCCCAAAACTTGGGACCGAATTATGGGAATTTATTTGGGATTTTCTCGCGGTCGTGATCATTCCATGGATGTTAAAAGGTTTGGTTGTGATACGCACTTTGCGCATTAAATGCTTGCTTGATATGCTGGGCTCTGAATGGTCAGGATTGCGGGTTCACTAAGGAACCGGTGTTTTGTGATTCTCCTGAATGGGGTAAATCACAGGGCTCACTATTCTCTAAGATAAGTTCTAAAAATATATTTATAGTACGTGTTGGTCAGAGTGATTTAAATTAAATTACTGTATGATCATTAGCCTGGCTGAGCTTAATTTATATGTGATTTGAAAGTTTATAAATATTCATGTATGATGACATA
Organism: Tetrastigma voinierianum; assembly: GCA_016808115.1. Taxonomy (NCBI): domain Eukaryota; kingdom Viridiplantae; phylum Streptophyta; class Magnoliopsida; order Vitales; family Vitaceae; genus Tetrastigma; species Tetrastigma voinierianum. Next base: position 74,138 of record JAEQBH010009588.1, on the reverse strand, counting down.
TAATGTGATTTAGACTAATTGAATCGCATACATGCATTCCATATGCAATCGAACATCCTAGAATATAGGAATGAGTGCATGAGTAGTCTAGAGAAACAAGGTTCTGAGGGTAGTCTAAATGCAAATTATCTGAGGGTAGTCCAACTAAATAATATATCAACCGTCGGAGCTACCAAAGTGGATATTTCTATTCATCGGAGGGTAGTCCACAAACTAAAGAATATATCAACCGCCTGAGCGCCCAAATATATTTATTCATCTGAGGGTAGTCCATTAAATTAATATATATCACCATTGAGCTTTACCAATTGATATATATTCCACTGAGGCTGCCTAATTAATAAATTAATAATTCTCATACGAGGCTTAGGCGAGTGTGAGAGAGCTCATGAGGCCTCTGATCGTTGGTCACGAGACATTCAAGTAGGATCATGCATTCGCTTGAATGTTTGTTTAAATCGGGAACATTGCACTACACTTAGTGGTGAGTGTACTTCAATTGTGGCATTCTCCTAATGAGCTTTAATACACCTCATATTAGATCCCCTTTCACGCACAGTGGAGCGTATGAGAAGACTCCATCCTCAGAGACCATGGATTAGAAGAAAAGCCTGATTGTGGCTTTGGTTTTACTCATATCTCTACATGTATTAGAATTTTCCACTTAATATATATTGTAAGTAAGAGTAAAATATTGAACTTGTATCTCATTTGGGTAGTTTGACTACGGTTAGTATGTATTATGAGATCATCAGGCCTAAATGGCCGATACTTCATGATTTGATCTCTCGATATATTGAATATAAATTTGACCGCTTGGGGATGTTTCATGCAGATGACTGGGTAGAGCCCTACAAAGGAGACTTCACCGATTAAAGTGGCGTCGGTAAATTTGCCTCCACTTAGATTCCGCGGTCGACGGTAGTCAACCCGACTTGGAGTTCAAAAGCCTGCATCACATTTGGGAGTTGTTTTTGGTGATGCTTTTTGGCATTGAGGCTTTGGCCGGATCTTAGAAAATGGACAAAATGATAAAAATCTAAGCAATGTCGAGGGTCTACGCTGGGCAAGATAGTGGACCCTCGCAAATGGCTATCCCTAATTCACGACGTGGTCAGAAGAGGATTTTTCCATCCTCAGTTTGCCGCGGCATACAGAGCCACGCCAAGCAGTCAAGGGCTTCGCAAGATAGCCACGCTCACAAAGATGGAAAATTGCCGTGAGCTTGGCGTTCTGCTCTTGTTATTCCGCTGTTCCAAAGACTCCGCCTATCAACAATGAGGACCTCATAAGTGTATGAAAGGATCCATACATGTTTGTAAGGTCAAGGAACAAGAAATTAGACTGCACTCGCAAATTAGGTGTTGGCAAACTAATACCCTATATAAGATAAGAGGTTCCCGAGCACATATTATTATAGGATCAGAAGACTAGATATTGAATGACATGACACTTTTGTTACATAGCACGCCTCCCGATCGCTTTACCTTGCTGCTACCGACACTGCTACGTGGGCGTGCATGTCTCCGACAGCGCTTCAAGACTCCCCGCTAGTGCAACGCACTTCTGCTACATGGCGCGCATAAGTCTCCTCGATCGCTTCAAGACTCCCGCTGCTGATATGACACTTCCGTAACGCGGCGATATCGTGATAGCGGTTTCCTGCACTCTCGATCAGTTCTTCGACACTCCTACTTTGTGTTACGACACCTTAGTATCATATCGCATATCTGAAAGTAATTTATTATGTCAGGTCCTTACTCATTTCTTATTATCGGGTCTAGGTAGTCAAACAATTATATGATAAGAGTCCAATAATGAATAAGAGTAAAGTAAAGTATATCGTTATGCTTTGAATGTACTCTACAGTACCTCCTCATACTTTCAATATAAGTCTCGTAGAAGGCCGGCAAATTTATATAGATATATATATATATATATATATATATATATATATATATATATATATATATATATATATATATATATATATAGATATATACATATCTATATATAAGTCTGTAGAAGTGGTAAATTTATATATATAGATATAAGGCATATCTTATATATATATATATATATATATATATATATATATATAGATAGTTCTCAGAGGTATATAGATATATCTATATAGATATATACATATCTATATATATATAGATATCTATATATATAGATATGTATATATCTATATATAGATATATCTATATACATTTATATATATATATATATAGATTTATATATCTATATAAATCTATATAGATATATAGGATATCTATATATAAAATATATATATATATATATATATATATAGATATCTATATATATAGTATATGTATATATCTATATAGATATAGTCTATATATATCTATATATAGATTTATATATATGTATATATATATTTATATATATATATTCGTATATATATATATATATATATATATATATATATATATATATATATATATATATATATATACATATTCATATCTATATATATATATAGATATATAAATCTATATATTCATATATAGATGTATATATACTTATATATATATATATATATATATTTATATATATATAGATGAGTATAAATATCTATATATATATATTATCTATATATATATATCTATATAGATATCTATATATATAGATGTATATAGATAAGAGTCTATATAGATATATACATATCTATATATATATATTCATCTATAGATATCTATATATATATATATATATATATATAAATATATATAAACTATATATAAATATCTATATAGATATATCTATATATAGATTTATATATATAGATATATCTATATAGATTTATATATATATATAGTTATCTATATATATATATATATATAAATTCATATAGATAGATATCTATATATATAAATCTATAGATGTCTATATATATAAATCTATATATATAGATGTATATAGATATATATATATATATATATATATATATATATATATATATATATATATATATATATATATATATATATATATGTAGTTATCTGGTTTGTGATCGCCCAAACCAATCTGCTGACACCAATAACTCACATATAGGCTGAGGCTCAAGTTACCCACTAGCACTCCTTTATAAAATCGGCGCAGTCTCCTTGAAAAATGTGAGCTCTACCCAAATAGTACTCGCATATACCGTCCTAAACAAATTCAATAATATATGCAATATATATCCAATACTCCGCCTACTGGGGCCCATAAACAAGACTATAAAATCAATTATCATAACTATTCTTCAATTATCTCCCAATAATTCAATAGCTTGATAACACTTTGTTTTATGCAAACATATATTAAAAATCTACAATTTAATACATGTTATGTCCAAACCATCAAGCCACAAACCCGCTTCTTCAAAATGGATCGCCTTCGAGCGCCCCCGACTGCACAAAGGGGGTCCCATCGACGCAGCTAAAGCTCAAGAGATAACGCCCAAGTGGGCTACTCACCACCCATGCGCAATGCTCCAAAGTAAACACAATACTCAAGTAAATACATGATCCACTTGAATGTCTACATGATTACCCTAGCGTCACGAGTCCTCACCCACTCACTCACACTTGCCTAAGCCATGTATGAGAAAATAATCATTTTCAAAACAAAACTTTTGTTCTTGAAAATATACTACCGAAATATTCTAAGAAAATACGGGATCACCGAGTGAATTCGGCTCGGGTGAGCTTCAAACAAATTTCATGGTCCTCATCCAAATGATTCGTCGCTCCATCTCCCAACTCACCATCATCCTCGTGAAATTCCTTCGCAACCATATCCGCTTACAAAAATACCTCGTCGCGCACTCACACCCCACTCCTCGTTACCTGAAGGTATATGAAATGCATTATGCCATTTTCAAAACTGGTCACACAACATGTCAATATGCATATTTTCAATCAACTACAATTACACGCGATGTAATTCAACACATCAATCATCACCCAATTTAGCTCAACTGAGCAATTACAATTTCATCCTCCAATGGCCTATGCTCACCATATTCCATATAATCGAAAGCAAATCAGGGCCAATTTTTATTCCCAATATCTCTATACACACAATTATATTCCCTATAATTAGGACTCTCATGTTAATCCTCATTAAGCATTAACCTATTGATTTTTACACCACAATCAACCTGCTTCATTCATTTACATGCTCATACCAAAACACATGGACGATTTTATCTACCACCTAATCTGACTCATTTTAACAGTCCTAGTGTCCTAATAGTGTTGGCTTCGCCCACGAAGTACCAATTTGTCCAATCTCAGTTTCACTTTTTGGAACCACCTCTTGGCTTCCATTTCCTTTCTTATGTAAACACCAAAATAGAAATTTAATGCATAAATTCCATACATCACCCTATTGGTCATTTCTCGGATCTGCCACCATTGTACTCTAAAAATTTCCTAAAAATTCCACAATTCGGTCCCATGTTTTGGACCGATCCTAATGGCCCATTCCTCTACCTTTTCCATACAAATACAAGGATTTAAAGCAACATTTACTACAAAATTCCAACACAAACAGCCCACAAATTCACAATACTGACAGGAAAAATCCTGCTGAATTTTTAACACTCAAACCCCATGTTTCAGGACCTGGAACAAACGTCCCTACCGCCTCAAAACCACCCAAACATCGAAAAACCCTTGGGGGTCGGGAATAAAACGCGTTAGGAGAAAATCCTACCTCTGAGTTGTCAAAAACTCGCAAACCCGGTCCACGCAGCCGGCCCGCGTGCAGAACGTTTCCCTCGCCCGGTCGAAATCCAACTAGTCGGATCAGAGCGAGAGAGAAGGAGGCCTTCTCTCTAACTTCCTCCATTTCCGCAGATCGAAAATCTAAGCATTCAAGACCCGAACAATGATGTCTCGAAAAACGTGTTTAGACCCGACCGTTTCGTAGTAAATTACGAAATTTTACGTGCTCACTAGATTTCCTCATGAGACGATTCCAACGCATGATCCGTTTCACATCCGAGATCTAGAGAATAAATTAATGGATTTTAACCTAATTACAATTTTGTAATCAAAATTACGTTACTTCTTATTCTTAAATTGAAATTTCTAGTCTTAGATCTATATATATAAATATGCATATATCTATATATATATAAATATCTATATATATAGATGTATATACATATCTATATATATAGATGTATATAGATATATCTATATAGATATATACATATCTATATATATAGATATCTATATATCTATAGATGTATAAGATATATCTATATATATATATATATATATATATATATATCTATATAGATTTATATATATATATATATATATATATATATATAGTTATCTATATATATAAATATGTATATATCTATATATATATAAATCTATATATAGATATCTATATATATAAATCTATATATATAGATGTATATTGTAAGTGGCTCACTCGGTTTCACTCCGACAGGGGTGGTCCATTCTCACAGCTATAGACAGCTGTCCCTTGCCTCGGCTCGTGAGAGCTCGGTCCAAGATCAAAGGGGAGCCTCTATTGAAATGGGGGAGCACTTCACTACCAACCGAGCTACTAGCTCAGCTTGGTAGCAGAGAGGCTTCCCATTTCAATAAGTCCCTTTCGTCTCGGGGGTCTCGAGCTCACTCTTATGCAAAAGAAAAAAAGGCAAAGGGACATGCCCTATGTACCAAGTGGAGCGGACCACCCCTCGTCTGAGCGGGCCGTGCAGGCCCTTACAAAAAGGCGCCTTATATCACAGTCCTCACCCCCGGCCCACCCGACCTGGGAGGGTCAGGTCCAATTCATTGTGCCATCCCCTAAATTTCTCACAGGGTTTCCTTTCGCTCCGTGGGCTCGAACCTGGGACCATGAGCTTAGGTATCCATTCGAGGTAGTTCCCACTACCAACCGGGCTACTTTTGTATGGTCTCTTTTCAACCACTTCCGATTTGAGCTGTTCCTGCACGTGCCATCCCCAGCATTGCGGCAAGTCATGCTGACTCGACCATTTGTTTAGGTACCATTCGAGGTAGTTCCCACCACCAACCCGGGCTGGGTGAGCCCGGGCCAGCAGCCGGAACCACCTCGAATGGGCACCTAAGCCATGGTCCCGTGTCTCGAGCCCACTGAGGCTAAAGAAACCCCGTGAGCTGTGTGGATAGCCCGTAAGTGGGACCACCCTCGTCTGAGGGGCCAAAGGGCCCTTACATATATAGATATATCTAAATAGATATTATATATAGATTTATATATATTTATATATATATATATATATATATAGATATCTATATATAGATTTATATATCTATATATATCTATATCTATTTATAGATATATAAATCTATATATAGATATCTATATATATATATATATATATATATCTATAGATAGATATTGAGACGCCTCCCAAACCCGGGGGTCCGTTGACTACCCGTCAACCCGCGGAATACAAGTGGGAGGTCGGGCACCACTTTCACTCTTGTAACCAAGCAGAAGCCCTCGTGTAATAGGAGCTCACCCAAATACAAAACCTCGTATAAACTCCTGTCTCCAATCAACAATATATGCAATATATATATCCCATACCTACCACTGGGCCCATCAATCGTACTCAACACAATATATCCAAACTATATCCACAGTTTCAAGAGTTAATAAACTACTCTTATACAAATACATATTAAAATTCTAACATTCTAATACATGTATACACTATAAATCCACAGCCAATCCCAGCTTTTCTTCTAAGATAGCCTCAAGGACGAACCGCCTCTCGCACGCCTCCCGTACCCGTAAAGGCGATCCCACGACTCCGGTGAGCTAAAGCCTGCAGGGAGAATCGCCTAAGTGGGTCACTCACCACCTAAGTGCAAGGCAATGTTCCAAATTAAACATACATTCAAGCAAAATGCATGATCCTACTTTGAATGTCTACATGACCAACTCGTGATCCCGTAGTCCTCACTGACTCTCTCACACTCGCCTAAGCCTCAAAGGAGAATATCTGCTTTTATTAGTAAGGCACCTTCTTCGATGAATATATATCAATCACAGTCCACGATTGATATATATATTAATTGTTTGTGGACTACCTTCTGATGAATACATATCAACCGGGCGCTCCGACTGGGCCGATATATTATTTAGTTTCGTGGATTCACTCCTCCGATGAATATATATCAACCTGCCGTCCGACGGTTGATATATTCTTGGGCTTGACTACCCTCCGATAATTTACATTTTAGACTACTCCTCCAAACCTTGTTTCTGCACTTATACCATGCACTAACCCTATATCTCTGTGGATGTTCTAGTACATATGGAATGCACAGATGTCACCTAATACAGTTTAAACTACATGCAAATATATAAACATGAATATATTTACATAAAAAAATTAAATCATATTAACATGTTATGAAAATTATCATTTCAAACACCAAAATTAGCTCACTTGGCTAATGTTCAAACACAAGCACTGACTCAATTACTTAACTAAACACATAATTTTACGAAATTATATTCTTAGGTTATTTCCAGGAATAGTAAACCTCGGTTACTATTCTCGAAAAATCACAAATCAACTAGCTCACCTAGAACTCGTTAATCCACGGCCATTTCCTACCATCCAAATCAATCCATGATTTAAAGCAAATATTTGGAATTAAAACACCCAACAGCCCTCTAAATCTCTTCCAAGGCCACGACCACGTAAAATCCCAAATAATTTCTAACACCTGTCCCATGTTTTGGGATCGATCGTACGGCCTCATGGCCTCAAACCAACCGAAACATAAAAAACACTTAAAATGGAATAAACCCAAGGTGAGGAACTTACCTCGAGGAGCTTGAAGAAACTCACTAAACTGAGTCCACGCGCAGCCTATTCCGTAGATCATTTCTCCCTTCTCGCCCCGGGAGTGTCCGCCGACTACGGATCAGCTCAGATTTCAGAGAGTAAGTCTCTCTCTCTACAAGAAAAAACTCAAACCCCAACCCGCCGCTACCTCCTGCCTGCCTCACAAAGCCGGGTTCCCATCTCACATGTGTGAGATGGGTACTATTCAATCTTTGTCATTTAGTCACTTAAGTCTTTTTAAAAAATGACATTTATGTCCCCCCTTTACCAGAATTGATATTCGGCACTATCTCGGCCGTCCATTTTCATCATTTCTCTACTCATACCACTTATGGTACATGAGTACATGCTATTTGTGCCTTCGTCGAGATCGAATTGATTTACTAAGACCAAACGCGACATGCTCAAAACGTAAGCCGACCGACCGTCTCGTAAAATACGAAATTTTACGTAATGACTAGATTTCCTCGCGAGACGATTCCACGGCACGATCCGCTTAATGTATCCAAGATCTAGAGAATAAATTACGGATTTTTAAATCGTAATTACAAGGTCAGAATTTAAATTACGATTTTGTTCCTTATTTTAAATTGAAATTTCTCGTCTTACATTCTCCTCTCCTTAAAGGAATTTCTGGTCCCGAAATTTAAACGATCTTTTTATCTAACACATGCATATGCAACATGCACTCTACCACATAAACTAGTCATTTAAATCTTAAATGACTAAACCACGACCTTCATCCCTAAACAAGAAGCGGATAGGGTACCCGCGACGTGTCCCTCGCTCCCACGTTGATTCCTCCACTCGACAAGGTCGCCATAGAGCATTCCTCACTAGCCTCACGGTCTTGCCGCAAGACCCGATCACGGCATCAACACGTACACCGTCCCTCCTCGAAGGTCCCATCCGTGTCAATCTCAATCTGCCCCCAATTCACCACATGAGCTGGATCTGGAGTATCATTCCAGAGCATGGAGACGTGAAATACCTCATGGACACCTATCATGCTGGGCGGTAATGCTAACCGGTACGCAACTGTGTCTACTTTCTTGAGTATCTCGAAAGGTCCTATAAATCTCGGCAATAGCTTCCCACACTTGTCGAACTCACCAATTCTCCTTAGGAATCACCTTGAAGCTGAAAACGGAGCACCAACCTCGAACTCTAAGGGGTCGAGACGTCGTACATCTAAGATAGCTCTTCTACCGGCCTCCGAGCCATGAGAAGATGCCCCTGTCATCAAGCCTCAATTCCTCCCTGAGGTGTCTCTAACCAATCCAGGACCCGTGATGGAGCCTCTCCCACCCTACCCATCCTAACTATGGACTCATGGCCTCCCATACAATGCCTCATATGGTGCCATTCGTGATACCCGCCTCGATAACTATCGTTGTAGGCGAATTCCACTCAAGGGCAATTAATCCTCTACTCCTTATGATCCAGACACATGTCAAGAACATGCCTCAACACCCGTGATGTAATCCATACACACGTGAATCCTATGGCAACCCTTGTTTGGTGTGTAACCGCTAACCTCTCCAAGGTCGCAATCATCGACAACTAATGGACTGTCAACTCAATCCATGCCAGCGTATTATCATCCATTTACTCGAGCCCCTAAGCCAAACAACAACATCCAATGAAATTTCCAAAGGGTATCCAAACTCTCGAGTCACCACCCCACTCCTATCACTCAACTCCTAAGTCCGGGCAAGGAGCACGTGTCCGTGTTTTCATCTCTCGGGCAACATAACCTTTCTACTACACTTCGAGCCTCTTACATTTCTCGATTCAACAATGAGTCTTCATCGACGAGTCCTAAAGACAACTCAACCCACACTCACCAAAGAGTGGTGAAATGACCGACTCGCACCCACATGTTCCGTCTCGGCGATGTTACTCGTGCACACGAACGCAAAGAATGTCATAATCGTGACAACCAATCCTCGCCCACCATGAGCGTAATCCTGAGAGACGCCTCACTCATAATCTCGACCTATCAAAGTTAACTCTCACCCTACATCCTAAGGAAGAACATCTATACATGGCTGGCTCTAAAGGCCTTAACTCTAAGCCCAAATCCATCGCGGTCGCGTATGACAACCCGCCTAAGGTATCAATTTCCACAACAAGTCAGATCACACCTCATCCATGCGTCAAGCCCGACATCAACAACCAATATGTCTACCACCTTAAGGTCCACTCACGCTCGCCGCGTAACCCTAACTGCTCTGACTTCGACCCACACTCCGCCTCCTCCGCCTATGTGTTGTTGGAAGTGCTTGTATAGCACCCCGAAACTGAAACTAGTTCCTCTAACCCTTACTAGGGTGTGGAGGAATGAACTGTATACTCTCCTATTCTACCGCTAACAAGGACTGTGTTGTCCCAAAGTCTTGGGATCCCTGTCTCTGGGGCAATCCCGTCACTCATGCTCAATCCTGGCCCTAGTCCTGAAACTAATGTGAAATGTGTCTTCCGCCATCTCGAACTAGAGAAAGCCGATCTTCCCTGGTTACCAACACCCGTGACTCGAAAAGTGTTCCAAGTATCCTTAATCTCTCTCATGGTCGTGGTCGTCTCAACCATGGAGTTCATCCCGAGGCGAAATCCTATAATCCCGCCCGAATGGACAACTTCACCATTTTCAAATCTCCGTAATACCCACTAATCCCAAGAAACTACGACTCGAAGATCGACATCCCGCCTCTCCCAATTCATCATCAGCCAACCTTCTAGTCGACTGACACTCCTGGTGCTAACACCACGTGTCCCAAAATCTCACCTCAGTAAGCCAAAACTCGTACTTATTGAACTTAGCGTACAACTAATGGTCTCTTAACAGCTGTAAAACAATCCTCAAGTGATACCATGCCCCGCTTCCGACCGGGAGCAGATCAAAATGTCATCCCCGACGATCACGCACAAATCGATCTAGATAGGGCTGAACACCCTATGCATGAGATCCATGAAGGCTGTTAGCGCATTCGTCAATCCGAAGGGCATCCCCGTAAACTCAAAGTGCCCATAATCGCCCTAAACGCCTGTCTGAGATATCCGTATCCCTAACCCTCACCGATGATAACCAAAGCAGCGTAAGGTTCGCCTTGAAGTAGACTCGCGCCCTCCTCAACTCCGGGTCAAAACAAATCATCACTCCCAGAATAGGTACTGATTCGAATCGCGGACCCGCTCAACCACCCGTAGCTACGACAAATAAGGGTCTTGGCCTCTTCTTCGCAACTAACCTGCTACTCTTAATGGTGAAGTGCCTGCCTAATAAACCCTTGTCTAATAAATTTCAGAATCAGACTCGAGTTCCTACGACTCCAACCGGTGCCATCCTATGCTGAGTCATCATAGAGATGATCAAGCACCAGGTAACTCACGACACCAAGTCTACTACCCTCCGTGAGGTAGTCCGTGCACTTCACTGGAAAACATCCACAAACTCGCACACTACCCGATAAGATCTTACCTGTCTCCCTCGTCTCCCAGGCGCCTTAGCCAACTTACGGACCAAGGTCTCCCTCGACACTGGACCCAGATACCATCTCGGGAAAAATATCATGTTTGTCCCCCTGAAATACCACACGAGTACCGTCCTGCGTGTAGGCGGTAACCCTCCTACGCTCACAATCGATAACGATCCTGTAAGTTATCAGCCAATCCATCCTCAGGATGACATCAAACTCTGACATGTCCATAATCCTCAGGTCCACTGTGAGTAGAGTCCCCAAGATCTCTAACTCGCAACCTCGACATGTCATCCCTATTCTCGCCCTAATCCCTAGAGAGAACTCGCACGTACAACCCGCTCCTAAGGTCTCTAGAGGTCCTCGCCATTTCCACCATATATATAGGCCTCATTCTCCGCCTAACGCAGCCTGTCTAATCCTCGGTCGTCGCAGGTGACCTCATAGCCTCTCTAACACTTTCTCAGCTTCGCATAAACCAATGGTCTCATTACTGACGGCCCTCCCTCTCACAGGAAGGCTCTGAGATGATACGCCCCTAAACCTCGAGGTTACTAGATCTTCCCCGTCTGCTACGCTGCTATACTAGCTCGCTATAGCATTCGGCCGTAATACCTACTACTACAGCGCTCCATCGAACAAATGCCGGTATCGGGTCAAGTGTTCCGCGGGTGCCCGACTCCGCGCCCCCGCGGGACGCCTATGTCCTCGCCCTCGACTAACCATCTATACCGCTCAATGGCAACATAGTCACTGCATTTTCACTCCGGGGCCTTAACTAGTAATGCAGATGCCGGACATTAATAGACTTGGCAACCGTGGACCGACCGCTTCATTTTCTATGGCGCTAAATTTCAACCACTCAATTTATTTACTTCAATTAGGTTCTATGCCCTTGTTCATTCTCCTCATGATCCAAATCCCTAAGGTCACACTCATAACCTTAGTATTTACTATTTTTCCTATAATGCATTTCACCATGCATATAATTTCCTACGCAACTACCGCGCAATCACTTTACTTCAAATGGTAGTTAACTCCCAATACAAGATTCCCAAGGCACAACCACAAACTTCAGACACTAATCATACACATAATCTACAGTATACACATTGTCCTTGCATTTACCAGAATGTAAGGCAATCCATTTTGCATTTAAAAGATTTGTTTTGAATAAAACTTTATTTCTAAAATTTATTTTTGAAAAAATTTTATTTTTCAAAATTTTATCAAATTTTATTTTATTTGATTTTTTCAAAAAAATTTTTTTTTCACTTCTTAAATAATAATTAATTTTTTTTTTTCTTATTTATTTTAAATTGAAAACTACTAAAATCACTAAAATTCATTACTTTTTTTTCATTTTTTTTCCATACTTCTTTAATACTCAAATAAATTTATAAAATTTATTTTCTTTTTCCAGCTAATCGAAAATTTTCTCCACCCAAATAAATTTATAAAATTTATTTCCTTCCATTTTCTTCACTCTACTACTCAGAAATCATAGAAAATTATTTTTAATTCTCATCAAATAAATTTATAAAATTTATTTTTCTTGGCTTTAAATTTCTTCTCACTTTCCAACAACCCAAATAAATTGAGTAAAATTTATTTTATTTAATTTTTCTTCGCTTTACACCAGAAACCTTAAAAATTAAATTTCTTCACTTTTAAACCCAATAAATTTTCCTGAATTATTTCATTTATTCTTCTTTTGCTCCAGCTTACACACCTGTAAAACTCCTAAACATGTGTTCCAACATCCTCTCATGCTATCAACTCAAGCATATAACTCAAAAATTTCCGTTTCAATCACATAACACCTAACAATTCATGTTATGCACACAATCACCAAATGATTCACAAAATCACACAAAACACATCAACACACGTGCACATAGTGTCCTAGTTTTGTCCCGTGATTTGCCTAGATAATCCCATACCTAAACTCAACATCAAACCACCTAGTGGTGATGTTCTACTCAAACTATTTTGGCCTAAGCCCAATCCTCAATCTATAGGCTTCCATATACCCATATCTATAATCATACCACCTAGTGGTGATGGATACCCAACCCGAGCTCCCAGTATTCGTGATATCCAAGCCCGATACTAAGTCGTGACGCCCAAACCGGGGGGGTCCGTTTGACTACCCGCCAACCCATGGACATATGGAGGCCCAAGCATCTGACGCCACTTTAGAAAACCCAAGCAGAGTCTCCTTTGTACTGGGAGCTCTACCCAAATACAAACCTCAGATAAACCCGTCTCCAATCAACAATATATGCAATATATAGAGAACCCACACTGGCTTACCACTCCATCAACTCGTACTCAACACAATATATCCAAATCCATATCCAATAGTTTCAAGATGACAAACTACTTTTATACAACACATATTAAAATTTAACATTCTAATACATGTATACACCATAAACTACACCACAATCCCACTTTTCTTCTAAGATAGCCTCATGACGCAACCGTCCCTCGCACGCTCCCTCGTACCAGAGCGGGGATCCCACGACGCGAGCCTAAAGCCCGCAGAGAATCGCCCTGCGCTACTTCACCACCTAGTGCGCGGCGTAAATGTTCCAAATCTCCTCAAAACATACATTCAAGCAAAATGGCCGATCCTACTTTGAATGTCTACATGACCAACTCGTATCCTCGAGTCCTCATCGATTCTCTCACACTCGCCAAGCTCGTATGAGAATATTCGCTTTTATTAGTGGCAATCCGATGAATATATATCAATCAAGTCGCCCGACGATTGATATATATTAATTGTTTGTGGACTACTCTCGATGAATACATATCAACTCGGGCCGCCCGACTCCTTGATATATTATTTAGTTTGTGGACTACCTCCGATGAATATATATCCCGCCGCCTCCGACGGTTGGGATATATTCTTTAGCTTGACTACCCTCCGATAATTTACATTTTAGACTACCCTCCAAACCTTGTTTCTCTAGACTTATACCATGCACTAACTCCTATAGTCCTAGGATGTTCTAGTGCATATGGAATGCATGTATGTCAGTTCCAATACAGTCTAAACCACATGTAAATATATAAACATGAATATATTTACATAAAAATTAAATCATACAACATGTTATGAAATTAGCATTTCAAACACCAAAATTAGCTCACTTGGGCTAATGTTCAAACACAAGCAATTCGATTTGAATTACTTAACCAAACACATAATTTTACGAAATTATATTCTTAGAACATTATTTCTGAATAGTAAAACCCCTGCTACTTATTCCCGAAAAATTATTAAATCAACTGCTCACCTTGTGAACTCAAGCAATCCACGGCCATTTCCTACCAATCCAAATCAATCCATGATTTAAAGCAAATATTTGGAATTAAACACCCAATGCCCCTCTAAATCTCTTCCTCTCGGGCAGTCACGACCAACACGTAAAATCCCCAAATAATTTCTAACACCGGTCCCATGTTTCGGGGGATCGATCGCACGCCTCATGGCCTCAATCCAACCGAAACATGGAAAAACACTTAAAATGGGAATAAACCCAAGTAGGAGAAATCCTACCCGAGAGTTTGGAAGAAACTCACTAAACCTGAGTCCACGCGCAGCCTATTCCTCGCTGTGATCATTTTCCCTTCTCTCGCCTGAAACCGCCGACCTGGCCTGATCGCTCGTATTTCTGCAGGTTTCTCTCTATAAAAACTCAAACCCCAACCCGCCTGCTAATTCTGGTTCGTCTTAACGTTTTTGGTTCCCATCTCAATATGTAGGAGATGGGTACTTATTCAATCTTTTGTCATTTAGTCACTTAAGCCTTTTAAAAAACGACATTATGTCCCTCCTTTACCAGACCGATATCTCTGGTGACTATCTCTTCGTCCATTTTCATCATTTCTACTCATACCACTTATGGTACATGAGTACATGCTATTTGTGCCTCTCTGGTCAGATCGAAAAATTGATTTACAAAGACTTAAACGCGATGCTCGAAAAACATGCCGATCTCGACCGGCTCTCGTAAAATTACGAATTTTACGCGGCTTGATCGTATTTTGCGACGATTCCAACGGTACGATCCGTTTCATCATCCGAGATCTAGAGAATAAATTACGGATTTTTAACCGTAATTACAAGGTTGTAATCGAAATTACGATTTTGCCCTTATTTCAGAAATTGAAATTTCTCGGGTCTTACAGATATCTATATATATAGATATGTATATATCTATATAGATATATCTATATAGATATTTATATATAGATTTATATATATTTATATATATATATATATAGATATCTATATATAGATTTATATATCTATATATATATCTATATCTATTTATAGATATATAAATATATATATATATATATATATATAGATATATATATGGTATATATGTATATGTCTATATACATCTATATATATAGAGGTATATACATTTATATATATAGATATATAGATTTTATATATATATATATATATATATATATAGATATATAAATTCTATATATCTATATATATATCTATATTCATTTATAGATATATAAATATATATATAGATATATAAATATATATATATATATATATATATATATATATATATATAGATAGATATATATATATATATAGATATGTATATATCTATATAGATATATCTATATACATCTATATATATAGATATGTATATACATCTATATATATAGATATATAGATTTTATATATATATATATATATATATATATATATATATATATATATGTATATACATCTATATATAGATATATAGATTTTATATATAGATATGTATATATAGATATATACATAGCTTATATATATATATATATATATATATATATATATATATATATATATATATATATATAGATATATATATAGATATGTATATATCTATATAGATATATTTATATACATCTATATATAGAGATATGTATAAGTACTATATATAGATATATAGATTTTATATATATATATATATATATATATATATATATATATTTTATATATATATATATATATATATATATATCTATATATATACATATATAGATATGATATATATATATATATATATAGATATATATATATATATATATATATATATATATATATAGATATATATATATATATATATATATTTGGTATAGATATATTTATATACATCTATATATAGATATGTATATACATCTATATATATATAGATATATAGATTTTATATATTCCATATATATATATATGTATATGTATATATATATATATATATATAGATATGTATAGATATGTATATATATAGATGTATTTTATATATATATATATATATATATATATATATATATATATATACATACTATATATATATGTATATATACATATCTATATAGATATATAGATATCTATATATCTATATATATATATATAGATTATATAGATTATATATCTATATATATATATATAGATATATAGATGTATATAGATATATCTATATAGATATATATTATTAGATCTATATATATAGATATCTATATATATATATATATATTTTATATATAGATATCTATATATCTATATAGATTTATATAGATATATAAATCTATATATATATATATATATGTATATAGATATATACATATCTATATATAGAGGTTTATATATATATATATATAGATATGTATATATCTATATAGATATATCTATATACATACAGACTTATTCTATATATATATATATAGATATGTATATATATCTATGCAACACATGATCATTACACTTCTATATATAGATATGTATATATCTATAAATTTGCAAGACTACTACGTAAGACTTATATTAGTACAGAGGTGCCACGCCCAAAACCCGGTCCGTTGACCACCCGTCAACTCCGCTGAATATAAGTGGACGTCTGCCACCCGACGCCACTGGGAAAAAATCTAGCAGAGCCCCTTTTCACGGAGCTCTACTCCACTACAAACCCGCATATAATTCGCCCCAAGTACCAATATATGCACATATATATCAACATATCCAATATGCATACTAACTATATATATTCCATAGTTAAGCAAGAGTTACAATATCTTCACTGTGAACAATACATATATTAAACTTAATTAGTTCTAATACATGTAAACATCAACAAAGCCACATTCGACTTCTTCTGAACTCACCCCCAGATCTAACCGTCTCTCGCCGCACGCCCCCGTAATTAAAAAGGGGGATCCCACGATCGGTGAGCTAAAGCTCAAGAGGAGAATCGCCCTGTGGCCACCACCACCCAAGGCAAAGGCAATGTTCCAATTAAACACACATTCAAGCAAATGCATGATCCTACTTGAATGTCTACATGACCAACTCGCATCCCGAGTCCTCATCGACTCTCTCACACTCGCCAAGCCTGTATGAGAATTCATTATTTTATTAGTGGACAACCCTCCGATGTATATATATCAATTGGGCCGCTCCGACGATTGATATATTATTTGTTTGTGGACTACCCTCCGATGAATATATATCAACTGGGCCGCTCCGACGGTTGATATATTGTTTGTTTGTGGACTACCCTCCGATGAATATCAATTGGGCCGCTCCGACGATTGATATTATTTGTTTGGACTACCCTCCGATATTTTATATTTTAGACTACCCTCCGAACCATTTTTCTCTAGACTCATCTCATGCACTATCTCCTATAACTTCAGGATGTCTCGTGACGCCCAAAAACCCGGGTCCGTTGACCACCCACAACCCGCGGAATACTTCCGTGGAATGTCGTGACCTCGACATTTTTCACGAAATCGAAAGGTAGTCTCCTTTGTACGGGGAGCTCTACCCAAATACAAAATCTTCATAAAACCTGTCCCAACATCAATCACCTGATTACAAAAAACCAATACTAATCACACTATATCCAAAAATGTAGCTTATATCTTACAATATTCCAATTTATATCCATAATGCAAGAGTTAATGATTTACTCTATACAACACATATATTAAATGGAGAAGATTCTAATACCAGAACATCAACAAAGCCACATTCTACTTTCTTCTAGCGCTCACCAGACGGAGCCGCTCTCGCACGCTCCCACTGTAAAAAGTGGGGATCCCACGACTCCGGGTGAGTTAAAGCTCAAGAGGAGAATCGCCTAAGTGGGCTACTTCACCACCTAAGCGCATAGTAATGTTCCAATTTAAACACACATTCAAGCAAATGCATGATCCTACTCTGAATGTCTACATGACCAACTCGCATCCCGAGTCCTCACCGACTCTGCACACTCGCTCTAAGCCTTGTATGAGAATTTATTCATTAGTGGACAACCTTCCGATGTATATATATCAACGTCAGCTCGACGATTGATATATATATCGCTTATGACTACTCCTCCGATGAATATCAATTGGGCCATCCGAATGATTGATATTTTAATTTCGTGGGACTACCCTCCGATAATTAACATTTTTAGACTATCCTTTGAACCGTCTTCTCTAGACTTATACCATGCACTAACTCCTATCTCTAGATACCCCGCGTTGCATATAAAAATGCATTATGATGCCATTTCAATAATTCATACAACACATGCAAATATATAAAACATGAATATACTGCATAAATCAAATCACACAATCATGTTATGTAATTATACAACTCATATATCACATCAAAATTAGCTCACTTGGGCTAATGATCAAACTCATCTCCAATGATCTCATACACACAATTATATTCCACATATCAGACTCTCATGTTAATCCATAAAGCTTATGCATTAACATTTTAAAATCAACACAATGGCCTACAAACACAATTCTATTCCATGTAATTGTGTCATTGTACTAACACATTAAAATAATGTATTAACCTATTTAATTCCACACAACTCAAGCCATTCATTTCATACCATTTCAAGCACACAACACATGGACAATTTATCCATTTCACACAAACCCTGACTCTGCTTAATAGCCCCGTATCTTCTAAAGAAGGCTGTCCACGGCAAACCCACTCTGGTCTAATCTGCTTCACTTCTTTTGAACCGAATTTCTACCTGCTTTCTATCTTATACTACCTAAATAGAATTTAATGCATAGAATCCATATAATGTACCTCATTAATACTTCGGATCACACTGACAGCCCAAGAATCTCCAAAATTTTACTATTTCAACCCGTGTTTTTGGGACCGATCCACAACCCATTCCCTGTGATTTTCCATAGAAATACATGATTTAAAGTAAAAATTCTGAATTTAAGAGACCCAAACAGCCCCTAATTTTTCTTCAAGTGCCCACGGACATGAGAAAATCCCTAAGAATTTCTAACACCCGGTCCCATGTTTTCGGACTGATCAAACCGCCTCACTCGCCTCAAACCAACCGAAACATCGAAACCCTTAAAATGGGAATAAAACGCAAGTAGGAGAAAACCTACCTCTTTGAGTTGGGTTGCAGCAACTCAGAACTTGCAATTCACGCTGCATCGCCTTCGCGTAGAAGTTTTCCCTTCTTGCACCGAAGTTCGCCAACTGGGCCGATCATGATAACTCAGAGAGGCGAGGTGCTTCTCTCTCTACGAACCACCATTTTCGTAGTCCAAAGGCAAGCGCTTCCGATCTCTCCTCACGTTTTGCCTTTTGTTTAATTTGGGAAGATAACATGTAAAATTCATTTTAGTCACTTAAACATTTACAAAATGACGCTTTATGTCCCTATCTTCTCGTATTTGATATTCTAAGACTATTTCCCTAGCCACCCATTTTCATCATTTCTCTACTCATACCACTTATTGTACATGAGTACATGTTATATGTGGCTTTCGTCGCATCAAAAACCGATTTACGGTACCCGAAACGCGATGCCTCGAAAAATGTGTCGATTCCGACTGTCTCAGAAAATTATGAAATTTTACGTGCTAACTAGATTTCAAGGAGACATTCCAATCTAAGGTAATCCGCTTTGTTATCCGAGATCTAGAGAATTAATTACGGATTTTTAACCGAATTACACTCAGAATCAAAATTACGATTTTGCCCTTATTCCGTAAATTGGAATTCTGTCTTACATTCTCCCCTTCCTTAAAGGAATTTCAGTCCCGAAATTCAGAAAATAATCATAATCACTACATGCATATGCCACGCTGCAGACTCTCTTATCATGCATGTAACCAGCCATTTAGATTTAAACGACTAGAACCACGTACTTCATCCCTAAGACGAAGTGGATAAGGGTCTGCGATCGTGTCCTCAAGGCCCCATGAACTCCTCCACTCCACAAAGGCCGCCATAGCACTCACTAGCCCCACGGTCTTGGCGCCGCAAAAACCCGATCACGCTATCAACAATGCACACCGGTCCCTCCTCGAAGGCCCCATCCGTGTCAATCTCACCGTCTCCCAATCCAACTCATGAGCCGATCCAAGCATATTTTCTGAGTATGGAGACGTGAAATACCTCGTAATACCTAACATACCGGGCTGCAACGCTAACCAAGACGCTAGCTCATCCTCTCGAAAGTATCTCGAAAAGGCCCAATAAACACTCCACGATAGCTTCCCCGTCGCGAACCTCGACCACTCTCTCTTAAGATTCACCTTCAAGGAAACGTGATCACTAACCCCGAACTCTAAGGGTCGACGTCTCCCATTAGCATAGCTCTTTCCGCTCTGGGCCTGGAAGCCGTGGAGAAGACGCTTATCGCATCGCTTCACCTTCTCGAGGTGTTCTGACCGCATCGTGACCGTGACCTGAGCTCTCTCCCATCTCTGGGCCCCAACATAATCTGATCTACACGGCCTCCCATACCACGCCTCATATGGTGCCATTCGTATACTCGCCCGATAACTATCATTCAGAGGCGACTCCACTAAGGGAAATTTAATCCTACCTATGGATTCAGACACATGCTCACAGTGTGTCCTCTAACACATGTCTATAATCCTCACAACACATATCCCTACACAACCTCGCTGGTGTGTAAATGCTAACCTTTCCAAGGTCACAATCATCGATAACCACTTGATCATTAACTCACTCCATGCCATGAATGACATCCATTTACCGAGCCCTTGCCAGCTCTACAATCATCCAATGAAATTTCCGAAGGGTATCCAACCTCGAGTCACCCCGACCTCATCACCAACTCTAAGTCTGCGCGATAACCCGACAAAGGTGGTTTCACCCTGATTACATAACTCTTCGCCTACTCGAGCCTCCTTCCATTCACATAGAATTTCTGATATCTCCACTCGCTCTTTGCACCCACAACCCAGGATTCCTCACCACGAGCGTAATCCTCGCAGATTTCACTCATAATCCCGACTTATCAGTCAACTCTCACCCTACATCCTAGTGGAAGAACATCTCTACCGGGCTTCTAAATACCTTGAACTCAAGCCCAAATCCAAATGCCGTGGTCGAGTATGACAACCCGGCCTAGGTCTCAATCACTGACAACCCGATGGTTGTCAACTTATCCATGTCAAGCCTCGACATCGCAACCACTACGTAAATACCCTAAGGCCCGCTTACGCTTCATCGCAGAACCCGATCTATCCTTGACTTTGACCCACACTTTGGCCCCTTTGGTAAATCTGTACTGTTGAGAGTGCTTGTATAGCACCCCAAATCTGAAACTAGTTCCTCGACCTTACAGGTGTGGAGGAATGAATCGTATACTCTCCGTCCTACGCCAACCCGGGGATCGCATTGTCCTAAAGTCTGGGATCCCTGCTTCTCGGGAACCGCATCACCTATTCTCAATCATAGCCCTAACTCGAAATCCAGTGAAGCAGGTCTTCGCCTCTTCCCCGAACCAGGAGAAAAGCCGATCCTCCTCTGTCACCAACAATCCGTATTCCGAGTGTTCCAAGTATCCTCAATCTCTCTCTATGGTCAGGGCTGCCCCAACCATGGAGTTCATGTCCCGTAGGTGAAGTCCTACGACTATCCCCACGTGACAACTCAATCCATTCTCGTGGTTCTACTCACCCACCAATCCCAAGAACCACGTATCTCGAAGATTGACATTCCTGGCCTCTGGCTAACGCACCGCCTCAACCTTCTTTAAACACCAGACTCCTGGGCCAGCCGACACCACGTGTCCCAAACCTCCCTTCGCAAGCTAAAACTAGCACTTACTCACTTTAGTGCACAACCGATATCTCAATGTCAGAAACATCTCTGCGAATGGCACCCCATTCCTTGATCGTGACTTTGTCCAATAGCTCCCAGAATCGACCGCCCTACCACTCAACCTGCCATCCCCATGAGTCATAGAGACAGGGGTAAGGTACCAGGGTGTAACTCGATACCGAAGTCTACTACCCTATGTGGAGGTAATCCAGTATCTCCTCCGGGAAAACATCCACAAATCGCACTACTCGAGGTAGACTCAAGCCCTGGTCTCACCAGCCCCCAGTAAGGCTCAACCAACCCGCTTAATCGGCCCCCGACACTGAACTCAGGAGGACCGTCCTCGGGGGGCAAAATATCGTGCTTGCCCCTTGAAATACGACACGAGGACCGGTCCACGTAGGTCAGAATCTCTCCCGCACTACAATCGGAGCACAACCCCAGAAATTGTCGCCCAACCATCCCAAGGATGAGCACGAACTTTGATGTCCAAACTCCCCAGTCCATCAGGAGTAGAGTCCCGAGATGTCTAACCTAAGCCTCGACATATCGCATCTATCCTCGCCTAATCCTTAGGAGAACTCACGTACAACCGCTTCCCTCTAAGGTCTCTAGAGGTCCTGCCCATTTCCATCATATTTCCGGGGCCTCATTCTGAAATGTGAACGTTAGCCACCTAACCCACCGCCCACCCATGCCCTCCAACACTTTCTCGCTTCGCATGAACCAATGGTCACCACTCCGACCTCCTCCCCGTAATGCCTGAGGATGATACGCCCCAAATCTCTCGGAGGCACAGATCTTCCCGTCTACATGCTATACTAGCCTCGTGCTATAGCATTCACTAATACCATGCCCCGCAAAGTCCGTCGACAAATGACCTACCAGGCCTCGACCAAAGGCCCCATGGACGTTCTCGCCCTTCGACCTCTCTACTAAATATTTACATCGACACCATGGCAACAAGAGTCATCTACCTTTCATTTCGCCTAACTAAAGGCACATGAACTGATCCGGTCTGCTTCAAGTATGCTAAATTCCAACCACTTAATTCGCTTTTATTCAAATAAAATTTCCAGCTCTTGCTCATTTCCCCATTATCCAAATCCCTAAGGTCAAAATCCCTAACCTTAGCATTCACCCTTTTCCTATACGCATTACACCATGCATATAATTTCGTACGCAACTACAGCGCAATCACCATTTCAAATGGTAGTTGAATCAATACAAGATTCTAAGGCATAACCACTCGAGACACTAATCATACACATAACTCAACAGATACGCAATCAATTTCATGTTTAAAATATTGTTTTCAACTAAATTTTTATTTTCTCAAAAATTTTATTTTTGAAAATTTTATTTTTCGAAAATTTTATCAAATTTATTTTATTTTTATTTTATTTTAATGAATTTAAAATATATATATATATTTTTTTATATTTTACAATGAACAATGTCTATTTAGTGACTCAGAAAAACGAGTCAAAACGGATCGAAATGGGTCGAGTGCACCAGCACTTCAAGGCCACCGCGCGCCACGCTGTGCCGCGCGCCGGTCACGCCCTCACAAGGCACGCCCGTGCCCCGCGCATCACGTCGGCCGGGTCCGCGCCTCGTCACGAGCTCCCCACATAAGGCCCTCGCGCCCCGCTCATACCTCAAGGTGCCGCCAAGGCTGGAGGCCCCAAGGTCGCAGCTTCCGCCTCGCCAGACGCCTCCGTCCCGCCAGATGCCCCGCCCCGCCCGTCGCTCCACAAGGCGCTCAAGGCGCCCACGCCCAAGACCAATACATCTAAGTCATTAACACACAGAGTGTGTCATTTACATTACTGGGCAGAGCCCAGCTTCTACTTTTTCGCACCAAATTTTTTTTTTTTTCATTATCCATGATAATTTTTTTTTTTTTCATACTTCTTAATACTCAAATAAATTTATAAAATTTACTTTAACCCTCTATTTCTTAAATTTCTTCCCAATAAATTCATAAAAATTTATTTCATTTTCTTCAACTTAGAAAATTATTTTCTATCACTCTAATAGCTAAATAAATTTATAAAATTTATTCTTTTCACTTTCTTTTTCCAGTTTTTGTACTCTATACGACTCGACATATCTTCTACACATTTATGTGCTAATCACCAAGCATACATCATTTCACTACTCACCTACAACATGGCAACACACCAAACACACAATTCATCAAATGATCACACATGTTATAAACATCAATCATACGATCACATGATCACAATCCAAAACACATACAGTGTTCTAATTTTTCTCTCGTGCCTTCCTAGGTAATCTCATACCTATACTTATCATCGAACCACACCTAGTGGTGATGCTCTTCCTCAACCATGGCCTAAGCCCAAGCCTCCATCTCTAGGCTTCCACACCTACACGCATCACAAAACCACCCAAGTGGTGATGGATACCCAAACCCGAGCTCCTGTGCATTCAGATACCTAAGCTCGATACTGCCGTGACGCCCCAAAACCCGCCGGGGTCCGCTTGACTACCCGCCAACTCGCGAATACAGAATGTCGCGACCACATTTTTCACGAAAATCGAGCGTAGTCTCCCTTGTACGGAGCTCTACCCAAATACAAAATCTTCATAAAACCCGTCCCAACATCAATCACCTGACATAAACTACTCGGGGCCCAAAACCAATACTAATCACACCATATCCAAAAATGCCATCTACAATATTCCAACCATATCCATAATGCAAGAGTTAATGATTTACTTTATACAACACATATATTAAAATGAGAAGCATTCTAATACATGTAAACATCAACAAAGCCACATCTGCTTTCTTCTAGCGCAAATTCCTGACTAGCCGTCCCTCGCACGCTCCCTGCACTGCGAAAAGGGGATCCCACGACCGGCTGAGCTAAAGCTCGCAGGAGAATCGCCTCAAGTGGGCCACTCACCACCTGGCGCAAGGTAATGTTCCAATTTAAACACATTCAAGCAAATGCATGATCCTACTCGAATGTCTACATGACCAAATCCTGCATCCCGAGTCCCCACCTCCACTCTCTCACACTCGCCTAAGCTCATATGATAACTATTATTTTATTAGTGGACAACCTTCCGATGTATATATATCAATCGCGCTCCGACGATTGATATATATATTGCTTCAGGGACTACCTCCTCCGATGAATATCAATCAACGCTCCGACACAGATATTTTAAGTTTGTGGACTACCCTCCGATAATTAACATTTTTAGACCATCCTCTCAACCGTCTTTCTCTAGACTTATACCATGCACTAACCTCATTCTAGGATACCCCAGTATGAAATGCACATTATGATGTCATTTCAATAATTCATACAACACATGCAAATATATGTCGCATGAATATACTGCATAAATCAAATCACATAACCATGTTAAGTGTAATTATACAACTCATATATCACATCAAAATTAGCTCACTAGCTAATGATCAAACTCATCTCCAATGACCTACACACACAATTATATTCCACATAATTAGACCTCATGTTAATACATGTTTATGCATTAACATTTTAAAATCAACACAATGGCCTACAAACACAATTTAATTCCATGTAATTGTGTCATTGTACTAATAAAACAATGTATTAACTTCATTTAATTCCACAACTCAAGCCATTCATTTCATACCATTTCATGTCATGGACAATTCCATCCATTTCACACAAACCCGGACCTGCTTTTACCGTCCCAGATTCAAAGAAGGTCGGTCCACTGCAGCCCACTTGTCCAATCTCGGTTTCACTTTTTGGAACCGAATTTCTTACCCGTTTTCTATCTTATACTCACCTAAATAGAATTTAATGCATAAACTCCATATAATAGCCCACAACAATTTCTGGACTGTCACGGACATCCCAAGAATCTCCAAAATTCCTAACACCCGGTCCCATGTTTCGACCGATCAAACCGCTCTCACGGCCTCAAACCAACCGAAACATCAAAACCCTTAAAATGGGACAAACAGCAGTGAGAAAATCCTACCTCTCGAGTCATTAAAAACTCGCAAACTCCTGGTCCACACAGAACTCCTCGCCTCCGCGCAGAACGCTTTCCCTTCGTGACCGGTTCGCCAATCCATCGATTATGAGATAACCTAGAGAGAAGGCTAGCTCAATTGGTAGTGGAACTAGTTCTAATGGGTACCTAAGCTCATGGTCCCGTTCGAGCCCACCTGAGTATTTAAAGAAACCCCGTGAGCTAGGGATAGCCCAGAATTGGACACCAACCCTCCGGCCGGGAGGGCCAAGTGGGTGAGGACCTGTGATATAAGGCGCCTTATTAGAGGGATTGATTTCATTCGATGAGGGTGTATCTTTCTTCACCAGTTATCAGGGGCTTCCTTTCGCCTCCGTGGCTCGAACCGACCATGAGCCAGTAGCCCGGGGCCAGAGCGGGAACCACCTCGACGGGTAACATCTAAGCTCATGGTCCCGTGTTCGAGCCCACGGAGCATGAAAGAAACCCCGTGAGCTGTGGGGATAGCCTCGTGAGTGAGAGACTGCACCTCTCGCCTGAGGGCCAGGGGTGGGTCCTCACACCTAGCTAGACATGGAATGCATAAAAAGGCCCAATATGTTTAATCATGCAAATATATAAACATGAATATACTCGCATAATCCAATCATACAATCATGTTATGTAATTATACATTTCATCACATCAAATTAGCTCACTTAGGGCTAATGATCAATCACAAGTAATTCAATTTGAATCACTTTGACCAAACACATATTTCACACAAAACATATTTTGAAAATATCGCTTCGAATAGAAACCCTGCTACTATTCCCGAAAAACACATCCTCAACTGGCTCACTTTAGCGAACCTCGTTAATCCACCCGCCATTCCGCCTCAATCAAACTAATACATGATTACCGCAAATATTTTGGAATTAAACACCCAAACAGCCCTCTAAATTTGCGCCACGACCAACCAAGAAAATCCCAAAAATTTCCACAAATTCGTCCCATGTTTGGGATTCCGATCAAACGGCCCTCACGACCTCAAACCAACCGAACATTAGTAAAACATTTAAATGGAATAAACCCAAGTAGGGAGCAGTAAATCCTACCTCAAGGAGCTGAAGAACTCCCGATCCCGCAGTCCACGCGTTGCTCGGCCTCCCGCGTAGAACGTTCTCCTTGTCCAAGACCGCCGATCCGCCTGATTTGTCACAAATCTAGAGAGAAGTCGTGAGACCTTCTCTAGAATCTCCCATTTCCGTCATGTACCCACCTGACCTCTCTTTCTCCTCCTAATTACGTTTTTCTCTTTTAGTTTAAATGGGAGGGCACGCTACGCACACTATTTCGTCTTTTAGCGTCACTTAAACATTTATGAAATGATGCTTATGTCCTTCTTTTCGGGATTTGATATTCTGACTCATTTCTACTGGCCCATTTTCAGTCGCTTCACTCACACACCACTTATGGTACATGAGTATTATTGCTATATGTGACTTTCGGTCGCATCGGTGTCCGCTTTGACTAAGATCTAAACGCGATGCCCTCGAAAACGTGTCGATTCCGACCGTCTCGAAAATTACGAAATCTCATTTACTGGCTAGATTTCGCGGTGGATTCCATTCCAATCTGCAATCCGCTTCGCCATCCGAGATCCGTAGAATTAATTACAAATTTTTTAACCGAAATTACAATTTTCAGAATTGAAATTACGATTTTGCCCTTATTCTAGAAATTAGAATTTCTCGGGTCTTACATTCTCCCCTCCTAAAAAGGAATTTCGTCCCGAAATTCGAAACGATCTTTATCAAACACATGCATATGCAATATGCACTCTACCATGCATGTAAACTAGTCATTTAAATCTTAAACGACTAAACCACGTACCTTCATCCCTAAACAAGAAGGGATAAGTGGCCCGATCGCAGTCCTCTGCTCCCACGTTGACTCCTCCACTCCACAGTGCCACCATAGCACTCTCACTAGCCCCACGGTCTTGCGTCGCAAGACCCGATCACGGCTATCAACAATGCACACTGGTCCCTCCTCGAAGGTCCCATCCGTGTCAATCTCAATCCGTCCCCAATCCACCACGTGAGCTGGATCTGGAGTATATTTCCGGAGCATGGAGACGTGAAATACCTCGTGGACACCCCACGCGCTGGGCGTAATGCTAACCGGCACGCAACCTGCAGGTCTACTCTCTCGAGCATCTCGAAGGTCCTATGAATCTCTAAGAATACCTTCCCACGCCACGAACCCGACTACACTTCCTTAGGAATCACCTTCATGGAAACGCGATCATCAACCTCGAACTCTAAGGGTCGACGTCGTACATCGACATAGCTCTTCTACCGGATCTGAGCCGCGAGAAGACGCTGTCGTATCAAGCTCACCTTCTCAGAGGTGTCTCTAATCAGATCAGGACTAGTGATGGAGTTCTCTCCCACCTCGGTCCAACATAATCCAAGGATCTACATGGCTCCCCACACTGCGTCTCATATGGTGCCATTCGTATAAATTCGCCGATAACTATTGTCAGGCGAATCCACTAAGGGCAATTAATCCTCTACCCTTATGATCCGGGGACACATGTTCGCAAATATGTCTCTAACACCCGTATGTAATCCATACACACGTAACCCTACACAACCCTTGCTTGGTGTGTAACCGCTAACCTCTCCAAGGTCACAATCACTGACAATCCAATGGACTGTCAACTCAATCCATGCCATGCATGACATCCATTTACCGAGCCCTTGCCATCTCATCAGCACCCAATGCAATTTCCAAAGGGTATCCAACCCTCGAGTCACCCCCGACTCCTATCACTCAACTCTAAGTCTCAAGTACATAACCATGTCCTTGTGTTTTCATCTCGCACATAACTTTTCAAATGATACTTCAAGCCTATTACATTATCACAGAAATTGATATCTCCCCGGTCTCTACACCCTAACTCCAGATTCTCACTGAGGATTTACGACCCCCTTTTTCGCTTTGCCCAACACACTTTAATTATTCTTCACTTACTGAATCGAACTATGAGTCTTCATTGGACGTAGTCCTAAAGACAACTCACCCCACACTCACCAAGAGTGGTGAATGACCCTACCGTGCACCCACACCCGACTCGACGCGATGTCACCATGCACATGAACTGAAGATATATCAGGACAACCAACCTTGGCTCCACCAGCGAGCAAAATCTCTGAGACCTCTCATTCATAATCCCGACCCATTCAATAACTCTCACCCTACATCCTAGGAAAGAGCATCTATTCGTGGTTTCCTCAAAAGGTCTTAACCTCTAAGCCCAAACTAATGTCGTGGCTCGTATGACAACCCAGTTTAAGGTCCCACTATCGACAACCGCATGGTTGTCAACTCATCCATGTCCGTACTCGACAATCAACAACCAACAGGTCTACTAACCTAAAGTCCACCACGCTCCGCCGCTAACTCGATTCACCCTCGACTTCTCACCCACACCTCCGCCCTCCGGCCTATTCGTGTCGCCGAGTGCTTCAGATAGCACAATCGAACTGAACCGTTCCAACGCATACTAGGTGTGGAGGAAATGAACTCAGATAATTTCTCCGCCCTACGCTTAATCAAATCGCATTGTCCCAAAGTCTGGGATTCCCGTCTCTCGGGCAATCCCTTCACCATGCTCAACTCGCCCTAATCCCCGAAACTAGTGTGAAGCGGTCTTCTCGCCTCTTCCCGAATCCAGAGAAAGCCGATCCTCCTCTTGCTACTCAACACCCGTGGATCCCAGTGTTCCAAGTATCCCTCGATTTCTCTCTATGGTCGTGGTCGTCCCAACCATGGAGTTCATCCCGTGAGAGGCTGTCCTACGATCCGTCCCGAATCGGACAACTTCAACCCATTCTCGTGTCTCTCGTGAATACCCAAATTCAATCCTAAGAAACTACGATTCTAAGATTGACATTCGGTCTCTCCCAACTCACTAATCGCCTCAAACTTTCCCAGTCGATTGATACCCGACAATTAACACCACGTGTCCCAAAACTTCACCGCAAGCCAAAACTCGCACTTATCACCGCATACCGATGGTCTCTCAACAATCAGAACGATCCTCAAGTGATACTCATGTTCCCACTGACCGAGTAGATCACAAAATGTCATCCACTAAGACTACGATAACCGATCTAGATAGGTTGGAACAAATTCTATGCATGAGATCCATAAATGCGCTAGCGCATTCACAATCCAACGGGCATCAACAAACTCAAAGTGCCCATAACGCCCTAAACGCCGCCTTAGGATATTTGTCTCCTAACCCTCATTGATGGTAACCAAGCGCGGGTTACCCATTCAAGCAGACTCGCCTTTCTCAACTCGGGTCAAATAAATCATCAATCCTCTGGGTAATGGGTACTCATTCTTGATCAGAATCCTGCCTAACTGGTTGCAATCACGCAATGGGTGGTCTGGTCCTTCTTCTTTCGCAACTAACCGAAGCGCCTGCAGTGAAGTGCCTGGTCTAATAAAACTCTCTATCCAATAGCTCTTGTAATCGGACTCCGAGTTCCCGTAACTCAATTCCAAGCATCCTATGAGTCATAGAGATGGGAGAAGTACCGCAGTGCACCTGATACCTAAGTTCACTACCCTCCGCGGAGGTAGTCCAGTAGCTCATCCGAAAATATATCCACATATTTGCACACTACCGAGGTAGATCCAAGTCCGATCTCTCCGTCCTTCTGTAAAAGGCTCGCGAGCCAACCCCTTAACTGCCCCGATACTTGACCAGATAATCGCCTCAGCCAAAATGTCATGATTTTCCCCCTGAAATACCATACGAAAGCACTGGGCCCCGCGTGATAGGCTGCAGACGCCCCAATCCCCGTGGTGTCCGCTGACTACCCGTCAACCCGCTGGGAAATCTACGGTCTCAAGTCACGAGGCACGACAGTGCAAATGGCCACTTGGGCCTACACGTCATGCTCATAAATGTATTTTATACAAAAAGCATTTATTTACAATTTTATTTAATTACAATTTATACAAATCGGGTTTCTGCCCGTAATTTTACAAAGAACAAAAATACAAGATAGGCCGACGGCCATTTCTCTCCTATGTCCCTGATGCGTCCCATCCCCAAGGCGCCTTCTGCACCTAAAAAAAAATAACTTCCACGACTGTGGGTGAGCAAAGCCCGCAGAGGAATTTTCCTACTTCACATTCCCACTCATGCAATGTACACACATTCAACACATGCTAATATATCACTCATGGCTATATTAACATAATTAATTCCATACATCATGTTATTCAGCTTTATAACAATAACATAAACTTAGCTCTCATGGCTATATAGCATAAACCCTAAGTAGCTTCATCTTGGAACCACTCCACATCACACAAAACATTATCTTCATGGAAATAACACCAAAATCACATTGACCACACAAACAACCAGATCAGTCCAAAACTACACTAAGGATTTATTCATTCTGGCCCAAATCTTTGGAACTAAATCACCACTCATCTCTTACCAACAAATCCCCACCCATTACAAGACCCTACAAAAGTGCACCAGGAGAAAAACTCCCTACCTTCTCGGAGTCATTGTTCCCCAACTGCACACACGTAGCCTCGGGACGTAGACCAACTTTGCCTCTTAAGGCCGGCGAAATGACTCATCCGATCGTCAGAGATCTTAGAGAGAAGCTTCGACTTTCTCTCTAAAACCCCATCTCAGCTTACTCATTCGCCAAAAACAAATGCAAGAAGAATGAAAGTGAGAAGATGATGTCTCTCCTTAAAATTACAAGTTTGCCCTCACTTCTTCTTTCGTTTTCTTTTCCTTTTTCTCATTTCTCATCTCATTTCTTTTCATTTTCTCCCCATTCTCTCCTCCTTTGAGCATTCAATATACAAAGGGAGGAAGCTTCCTCCTCCTTCCAAGACAATTGTGTGGCTATCAAATTTCCATCTTTTAATTTCTTAATTCCTTCTTTATGACATCATACTCTTACATGGCCTCAATGTGAGCCATGGATCTCCTCTCTTGGTGCCACGTGTCCCGCGAGACATGCAAATGGTTGGCATTTGGTCTCCTCCACGTGGCAGCCCTCTAATCCCGCCACTTCTAAGATCCCCTTCTTACTCGCTACGCCACATCCGACACCCACGCCGAAACGTGGAATTTCCGACCACCTCTAATCCAACGAATTCAAACGTAGTAGCTAGGATTTCGCGAGACGATTCCAATCTGGGTGAAGTCCGCTTTCGCTATCCGGGAGATCTAGAAAATTCTGATTTTTAACCGAAATTACTATTTTATCCTTCGAGCAGAACAAACTGATTTTCCGTGGGTCTGTGCTGCAATCAAGGCCACAATCGATAACAACCTTGTAACCGGTCACCAATCCATCCCAAGGATGACATCGAACTCGACATGTCCATAATCCTCAAACCACCGGGTGAGTAGAGTCCCGAGATCTCAACTCGCAACCTCGACCTATCATTCTTATTCTCGCCCATTCCCTAGGGATACCACGCACAAATCCATTCCCCAAGGTCTCTCAGGTCCTGGCCCATTTCCACCATATTTAGCCTCATTCTACCTGTAATCAGCGTGCTGGGTTTAATCCTGGTCACGGCGTAATTCCATAAAATCTTAACACTTTCGCTCGCATGAATCCAATGGTCTCACCACCATCTATTCTCTACCCCCCGTGAATGTCTTGAGGATGATACGTCCAACTCCTTCCCGGAGGTTAATAGATCTCCCGTCTACCGCTGTCGTTCTCGTATGAGAGTACCACAGACACCTTACGTACCGCAGTCTCGCCGATCAAACACCGGTGGTGTTTTTACCTCGCACTCGTGGACGCCCCACGCCCTCGCCCTCGACTAGCCATCTATACCGTTGCTCAATGGCAACAAGAGTCATTTAATTTTCACTTCAATCTAATCTGCAATGCGTATGCCGACACATTAGACTGACAACCATGAACTGACCTGCTCATTTTCTATGGCGCTAAATTTCAACCACTCAATTCTATTTATTTCAATTAGGTTCTATGCCTTTTGTTCATTTCATGATCCAACCTAAGGTCATTACTCATAACCTTAGTATTTAATTTTTCCTATAATGCATTTCACCATGCATATAATTTCCTACGCAACTACCGCAAGAATCACGATTTCAAATGGTAGTTAACTACAATACAAGATTCTAAGGCACAACCACACTTCGAAACACTAATCATACATAAATCAAGTTAGATACACATTGTCCTTGCATTTACTTCGTAATGCAAGGCAATCCATTTTGGTATTTAAAATATTGTTTTCAACAAAACTTTATTTTCGAAAATTTTATTTTTCTGGGTGTTTTATCAAAATTTTATTTTATTTGATTTTCAAAAGCAAAAATAAAAATTTTCAAATTTATCGCTCATAGCTTGACCTAATAACGTTACTGCTTCACAATCGACATTATTCACGGCATCGCTCATGGATTACTATTCACGACATCGTCACGATTACTATTCACTTGCCATCGTTCATGGATTACTGTCAATACAATACAAAATTGTATTGCAAACACACTTACCTTCTTCACTACTTTACCTTGCAATACAATTTTCCAACTCTTCTCAGAATACACTCTGTATACCGTAATACAATTTCTATGTTGCTCGCTTTCCCCACTATATCGTAATATAATGTTGCAATACACTTCCTCCTTCTCTTAATACAATCTGCTTACTCAAGCCTTCTTCTCTACATTTCAAAATTGTATCAGAATACAATTTCTTTACTTTAAGCCTTCCTTGCAATACAATCCCGCAATACAATGGCTAGCCTACCTCCTCTATCGCAATACAATTCTCACCCTTACAAGCCCCTTGCTGTAATAATAACCCTAACCTCCTTTTGCAATACACAAAATTTTGTTCACAATACAAATATTCCTCCAAATTCTTCAAGTTCTTCGCAATACAAAAACTCAGATTGCAATAAAAATTTTTTTTTCAATATATTCAAGCAAAGAGCTCAAAAACGATTTTACCTAAAATTATTTTTTATTTTATTTTTCATTTATTTCCACTGTAAATTGGAAAATCTCTAAAAATCCAACAAATCATTTTTTCATTTTCCATAATACATCAAATAAATTCATAAAATTTATTTTCTTCACTTTTTCTTCAATTTTACACCATATAAAACCTTAGAAAATTATTTTCTTCCTCTTCTTAACCAAATAAATTTATAAAATTTATTTTCTTTTTCCAAGCCTAATTAAAATTTTCTCCACTCAAATAAATTTATAAAAATTTATTTTCTTCTATTTTCTTCAATTCCCATCCAATAAATTTATTAAAAATTTATTTTCCTTCATTTTTATTCCTGGTTTTGTACACTATACCACTCCAAACATTTTCTAAAATATTTCCTTAACTCATCTATGTGCTAATCACCAAGCACACAACATTATAACATAAACCATGTTATACACACAATCACCACTCCATTCACAAAATCATTACCAAAACACATCAACACACGTGGTACTGAGCGCCCTAGTTTTGTCCCGTGATTTTCCTAGGTAATCCCATACCTAAACTCAACGTCAAACCACACCTAGTGGTGATGCTCTTAACGGCTATGGCCTAAGCTCAAATTTTCATCCATAGGTTCCCATAAACTCCATACTCCACACCATACCACCCAGTGGTGATGGATACCCAAACCCGAGCCCCTAGGCAGGTTCCAGATATCTAAGCTCCGATACTGCTTCGGTGACGCCCAAACCCGGGTCCGCGACTACCCACAACCCACGGACATACATGGACGCCTGCCACCCGACGCCACTTCAGAGAATCTAAAGCGTAGTCCTTTCAGACGGAGCTCTACCCAATTACAAACCTCGCATATAACCTCGGTCCCAAGCAGCCCAATATACGCAATATATATATCAAATATATCCAATATGCATACCAACTTATATATATTCCATAGTTACAAGAGTTACAATATCTTCACTTAAACAATACATGTATTAAACTTCACTGGCTCTAATACATGTAACATCAACAGCTTCACATTCGAATTTTCTCTTTCTAGAACTCAACCTCTAGGATCTAACCGTCCCTCGCACGCTCCCCGTACCCGCAGTGGATCCCACGACCCGGGTGAGCTAAAGCTCAAGAGAGAATCGCCTCTAAATGGGCTACTCACCACCTAAGTGCAAGGCAATGTTCCAATTAAACACACATTCAAGAAAATGCATGAATCACTTGAATGTCTACACTAACTTCCGTATCCCGAGTCCTTTCGACGACTCTCTCACACTCGCCTAAGCCTTGTATGAGAATTATTATTTTATTAGTGGACAACCTCCGATGTATATATCAATCGGGCCGCCCGACGATTGATATATTATTTGTTCGTGACTACCCTCCGATGAATATATCAACTGGCCATCTTCGACTGGGTTGATATATTGTTTGTTCGTGGACTACTCCTCCGAAGGAATATCAATCGCCGCCCGACATTGATATTATTTGTTTGACTACCTCCGATATTTTATATTTTAGACTACCCTCTCGAACCATTTTTCTAGACTCATCTCATGCACTATCTCCTATAATCCTAGGATGTTCAAGCAGATATGGAATGCATGTGTGCCGCCTAATACATTTAATCACATGCAACATATAAACATGAATATACCTCGCATAATCCAAATCACACAATCATGTTATGTAATTATACATTTCATCACATCAAAATTAGCCTACTAGGCTATGATCAATCACAAGTAATTCAATTTGAATCACTTGAACAAACACATATTTCATACAAAAATATATTTTGAAAGACTGCTTCGGGAATAATGAAACCCTCAAGCATTTATTCCCTAAAAATCAAGAACTCAACCGCTCACTTAGTGAACTCTGAGAATCCACTCGCCATTCCCTACCAATCAAACCAATACATGATTAATGTAAAGAATATTTTGGAATTAAAACACCTAAACAGCTCCCTCTAAATTTCCTAAGGCCACTACTAACCAAGAAAATCCCAAAATTTTTACAAATTCGTCCCATGTTTTCGGGATCAACAAACGGCCCTCACGGCTTCAAACCAACTCGAAACATTAGTAAAACATTTAAAATGGGAATAAAACCCAAGTAGGAGAAATCTCACTCAAGGAGTTTGAAGAAACTCCCGACCCCGTGAGTCCACGCGTTGCCCGTCCGCGCAGTAACGCTCCTTCTGTCCCGAAGACCGCCGACTGGCCTGATGCTACAAATCTGCAGAGAGTTCGAGACCTCTCTCTAGAATCTCCATTTCCGCTTGCAGCAGCCACTGACCTCTTTTCCTCCTAATTCACGTTTTTTCTCATTTAAATGGAGAAGATGGTCATGTACACTATTTCTCGTCTTTTAGTCACTTTAAACATTTGGGCGAAACGACGCTTACGCCCTTCTTTTCTCGATTTATTATTCTAAGACTACTCGCCATCCATTTTCATCGTTTACTCACACCACTTATGGTACATGAGTACATGCTATATGTGACTTTCGTCGCATCGAAAAATCGCTTATCTACACTCCAAACGTACACGCCGAAAAACGTGGCCGATTCCGACCGGCTCCTAAAATCACGAAACTTACGTGCTGGCTAGATTTCGAGACGATCTTAACTGGCAACTAAGCCATCCGAGATCCAGAGAATTAATTACAGATTTTAACCGAAATTACAATTTTGTAATTGAACACATTTTGCTCCTATTCTAGAAATTGAATTTCGTCTTACAAGAGGTAAATTCGTAGGGTACATTCAAAGCTTAATGATGTACTTTACTTTACTCTTATTCATTATTCACTTTTAATACATAATTGTTTGACTACCTGTGACTAATAAGAAATGATGGACACAACATAATGTTTACCGAATGTAATGATATGATACTAAGGTCAGAACACAAAGTAGAAGTGTCAAGAACTGATCGAGAGTACCGGGCACACACGTATTCGCCCACCGCGTAGGTTCATATCACTAGCAAGGAGCGCCGAAGACCGACGAGATCGCGACCCGCCATGTAATGTATGTTGCACTAGAAGGAGTGCCGAAGCACTAATCAGAGACATGCCTGCCCACGTAACAGAAGTGTCGTAGCACTAGCAAGAGTACCAAAGACTGACGAGACGGGGCTCGCCCATGTAAATAAAAGTGTCGCGTCATTCAATATCTAGTCTTACGCAAATTCCCATAATAATATGTGCTCAAAGAACCTACCATTCATCATAAAATACGTCACTAACATCTAACATGAGGAGGACGGTCTAATTTCTCTGCTTCCTTGACCTTACAAACATGTATGGATCCTTTCATACACTTATAGGGTCCCCATTAGTCCATCAGACGAGTCTTTCGATAACTGAATAAATGGTAAAACAAACCAAAAACACTGTAATTTTCCATGTCGTGAACAATGGCTATGTCACGACGGTTCTCTCGCCGCTACAGAAGCTCGCTATGCCGCGCGAACCCGAGGATGGAAAATCCCCTTCTCAGCCACGTCATGGTGGGGACCTTCGCGCGGCGAACCTTATGCCGCGGCTGTAAGACCGACATTGCCCAGATTTTTTATCATTTTGTCCATTTTTTCTAAAAACCCAACCAAAAGCCTCAAATACTCCAAAAGCATCACCAAAAAC
This sequence comes from Tetrastigma voinierianum, assembly GCA_016808115.1. Lineage (NCBI taxonomy): Eukaryota > Viridiplantae > Streptophyta > Magnoliopsida > Vitales > Vitaceae > Tetrastigma > Tetrastigma voinierianum. The sequence goes on along the minus strand of JAEQBH010009588.1, from coordinate 35,903 downwards.
AACTCCCAAATGTATTCTGTGACACCTCAATCCTGGGGGTCCGTTGACTACCCACAACCTCGGCTAAATACAAGTGGAGGCTCCAAGTTACCCGACCACTTTAGGAAAATCTGCGTAGTCCCTACCTAGGAGCTCTACCTAATTAAATACACCGCATGAAACCCGTCCCAAGCAAATTCAATTTATATTCAATATATCCAAGAGATCAAATCACATGAGTAATACTTAGGCCCACAATGATCCTCATAATACATACTAACCATGAAGTCAACTATACCCAATAGTTACAAGAGTTCAAATGTTTTACTTTATACAACATATATTAAAATTAGGGAAAATTCTAATACATGTAGATATCGCCAAGCTTCAAAGCCACAATCCGGCTTTTCTTCTAATCCATGGTCTCTAGGATGAGTCTTCTCCTCGCACGCTCCCTGTACCTGTGAAAAGGGGGATCCCACGACGGGGTGAGCTAAAGCTCAGTAGGAGAATCGCCCTAAGTGGGCTACTCACCACCTAAGTGTAGTGCAATGTTCCAATTTAAACAAACATTCAAGCAAATGCATGATCCTTACTCTTGAATGTCTACGTGACTAACCCGTGATCCCGAGCTCATCACCCTCTCACACTCTTCTGCTTCCTCGTATGAGAATTATTAATTTATTAGTAAGTAACCCTCCATGAATAGTTATCTATATATATAAATATGTATATATCTATATATACATATGTATATATATTATTATCTATATATATATATATATATATATACATAGCTCCATATATATATATATATATATACATATTTCATATATATATATATATATATATATATATATATATATATATATACATATATCTATATATATATATATATATATATATATATATATATATATATATATATATATATATAAAATCTATATATTTCAGAGGCAGATGTATATACATATCTATATATATAGATATCTATCTATAGATATATATGTGACGCCCCAATCCCAGGGTGTCCGTTGACTACCCGTCAACCCGCGGAAATCTACGTGTCTCACATCGTGAGGCACGTACATGTGTAAACCAAACTCGATTGGCCCAGATATCCCATTCAACATACTATATATTTTACACAAAATTGATTTATTGCAATTTTGTTCAATCATAATTTATACAAAAATGGGTCTCAGCCCAAAATCTCTCTAAAAATGTAAAAATACGTGATAAGGCCATTCTGGGCCGCTTTCGCCTCTAAAACCTCACACAAGGTCTATCCCCAAGCCGTCTTCTACACTCCAAAAATAGTCTCACGACTGGTGATAAAGCTCAAAGAGTAATTTCTACTTGGATTACTCCTCACCTAAGTGCAATGCAATGGCACACCAAACATACAACACACATGCTAATATATCACTCATGCATATATTAACAATTTTAAGTCCCATACATCATGTTATTCGGGGCTTTTATAATAATAAATATAAACTCTAGCTCACATGGGCTAAGCAGCAGACAATCCGGGCAGCCCATCTGAACTCGCCTACAACATCACAATCGCATAGTTATTTTCATGCAACAACATGACATCAATAATCACACAAACAAATCAGGACTATCCAAACACTCTAGTGGATTTTCTTAACCTTGGCCCAAAGCTTCGGAACTCGAAACCACCGCCATCCGTGCCTCAACAACCTCATCCATTACAAAGCCCTTACAAAGTGAAGCAAAGTAGGAGAAAACCTCACATTCCTGAGTTTGCCTGAACCCCAACCGTACTCTCAATATCGCAGCCCTCGACGTGTAGACCAACTTTACTCTTTGCGCTAGTCGAGCAGATCTGGCCCGATCGCAGACCTTAGAGAGAAGCCAGACTTTCTCTCTAAAACCAAACGGCTAATGGATATTTTGTTTTCCTTCTCCCCACGTTCTTTTCCTTTCTTATTCTACTTCCCATTTGGTTTTCTTTCTTTATGACATTCCCTACTGCCCAATGTGAGCCATGGGATCCATTTCCCACACATGGCTAATTGTGAGCCATTCTTTCCATGCCAAGTGTCACTGGCAGTGGCATGCTACATTCCCTAACCTCGCCATTTGTCATCCTACACCCACGCGAAAAACGTGAAATCTCGACTACCTTCTAATCTAACGAATTACCGTGGTAGCTACAATTCATGAGACGAGTTCAACTGGTAGTTCGCTTCGCCATCCGAAATCTAAAATTCCTGATTTCGACCAAATTATCGTCTATCTCCTTCCTGTGTGAAACTGATTTTCCGGTCTCACAATACTTATATATATATATATATATATATATATATATATATATATATATAAGAGAGTATATATATATATATATATATATATATATATATATATAGATATCTATATATAGATATAGAATTCATATATATTTATATATATATATATAGAAATATATATAAATCTACATATAAATATCTATATAGATAGATTTATATACATCTATATATGGATTTATATATATAGACATGCTGACGCCTAAAACTCCAGGTCCGCTGACTACCCGTCAACTCCGCTGATGGCAAGTGGAGGCCTGGGTTACCCGATGCCACTTTAGGAAAATCTGGCAAGTCTCCTTTGTACCTGGGAGCCTACCCAATTAAAATACCCGCATGAAACCCGTCCTGCTACCAATATATTCATGATATCCAAGAGATCAAATCACATTTAGTAATACGGCCACTGGGGCCCACAACGATACTCATAATGCATACTAACTATGAATTCAACTATATACCCAATTGTTACAAGAGTTCAAACGTTTTACTCTTATACAACATATATAAAATTAGGAAAATTTCACACATGTAGATAGTCAAGGCCAAAGCCACAATCCCGCTTTTCTCTCAATCCATAAAGCCTGTGATGAGCCGTCTCGCACGCCTCTCTGTACTTTAAAAAGGGGGATCCCATCGACTGGGCTTTAGGCTAGCCTGGCAGAGACCGCCTGCTGGCTACTCACCACCTAAGTGCAAGCAATGTCTAAATTAAACAAACATTCAAGCAAATGCATGATCCTAATTGAATGTCTACGACCAACTCGCATCCCGAGTCCTCACTCCACTCTCTCACACCGCCTAAGCTTTCCTCAGATGAGAATACTTATTAGTGGGCAACCCTCCGGCGAATATATATCAATCGGGCAAATGACTATCGATATATATTAATTGTTTGTGACTCATTCTCCGATGAATATATATCAACTGGCCAAGCCCGACGGTTGATATATTATTTAGTTTGTGGACTACCCTCCGATGAATAAATATCAACTGGGCCGCTCCGACGCTGATATATTTATTTAGTTTGTGGATTACCTACGAATAAATATCAACCAACATTCATCGTTGATATATTATTTACTTACTACCTCCGATCATTTAATATTTGTACTACCCTCCGAACCACTTTCCTTCTGTGACTCATCTCATGCACTAACTCCTATCATCCCCAGGATGTTCCAAAGGTATACGGAATGCATGTGCGCTCCAATTCGCCTACTCACATGCAATATATAAATATGAATATACTGCATAAAAATTAAATCACAGTAAATATGTTATGTAATTACTATTTCACACATCAAAATTAGCTCTCTTGGCTACTTGTCAACACAAGCAATTCGATTCGAATTACTTAACCAAACACATAATTTCACGAAAATATATTCTTAGAATTATTTCGAATAGTGAAACCCCTGCTAGAATATCTCGAAAAATCATTAAATCAACGGTTCACCTTTAGAACTCCAAGAATCCATGGCCATTCCCGGCCCAATCCATACCAAAACACATCGACATTTAAGGGCCCATTTCACAACCCCGGATCAAGTTTTTAATAACTTCCGAAACCCAAGAAGGTCAGCTCCACAGCTCACTTGTCCAATCTCGGTTTCACTTTTTGGAACTGAATTTTTACCGACACCGGTCTCATAAATCTAAAGCATAATTTATTGAATAAATTATCACAAAAGACCCATTAACAAACTGGGTGAATAAATGTCTGGGGATTCAGTTCAACCTGGGCCCCAAAAATTTAACACTGTCCCATGTTTTAGGGCCGATCAAGCGGCCCATTCCCGGCCTTTATCATCTCAAGCATGCATTTTAATACCAAATTCCACACAAACAGCCCACTTCAGTTCTGGGCAGTCACGGCCAACCCAAAAATCCTAAGAAAATTCCAACAATCTGGGCCCCATGCCTGGGGATCGATCTAACACCACGCCTGGCCTCAAACTAACTAAACATCGAAAACCCTTAAAATGGGAATAAAACATAAGTAGGGAGAAAACTTACCTCTTTGAGTTGTCAAAACTTCAAGAAACTCCGGGTCCACGCGTAGCTCGCCCGCGTAACGCTTTCCCTTCGTCCGTCAAATCCAACTATTCGATCGCTAGAGCCTTCTAGAGAGAAGGAAGACCTTCTCTCTCTAGAAACTCCATTGAACCCACTCGTGATCTCCACCTAAAATGAGCTCCCACGTTTTCCTTTTGGCCTAATGTAGAAGTTAGGGGAGAACTATTCCCATTATGTCATTTAGTAACTTAAGATTTGGGGCGAATGGGCCTTATGTCCTCTTTCTCATTTGATTTTCTAAGACTATCTCGGCCGTCCGTTTACATAATTTCTACTCATACCATTTATGGTACATGGAGGCATGTTATATGTGGCTTCACGCATCAAAACTCCATTTACTACATTCAAACGCGATGCTCGAAAACGTGTCGATTCGACTGCCTCAAAGAATTAAGTAAATTTTTACGTGCTAACTAGATTTCGCGAGATGATTCCAACGGTGCAATCCGTTTCATCATCCGAGATCTAGAGAATTAATTACGGATTTTTAACCGTAATTACAATTTTGTAATTAAAATTACGATTTTGCCCTTATTCCATAAATTGGAATTTCTGTCTTACATTCTCCCCCAAAGAATTTATCCCTTGTAAATTCAGGACAATCATAATCACTCACAATGTATATCCCTACACAACCCTTGCTTGGTGTGTAAACGCTAACCTCTCCAAGGTCATAATCACTGACAATCCAATGGACTATCAACCTAATCCATGTCATGAATGACATTCGTACACCGAGTCCTTGCCGACTCAACCACACCCAATGCAATTTCCAATGGGTATCCAAATCTCGAGTCACTCCTGACTCCTATCACTTAACTCTAAGTCTATGTGATAATTTAACCGTGTGTTTTCATATCGGGCACATAACTTCTCGGCTTACACTTCGAGCCTCTTACATTTCCTGATTCAACTATGAGTCTCATTGGACGTAGTCCTAAAGACAACTCAACCCACACTCACCAAGGAGCGGCGACGACCATACCCGTGCACCCACTCCCCGGTCCACCACGAGCAGAATCCAGATCTCACCATAATCCCGACCTATCCGCCAATCCTCCCCTACACCCTGGGGAAGAACATCTATACTGCTTCTAAAGGCCTTAACCTCTAAGCCCAATCCAATGCCGTGTCGAGTATGACAACCCGGCTAAGTCTCAACTACTGACAACCCAATGGTTATCATCTCACCCATGTCAAGCCTGACATCGACGACCAATAGGTCTACCACCCTAAGGCTCACTACGCCCACAAGAACTCTAAACTCGGCCCCCGATCGACTCCACACTCGCCCTTCGCCTATCCGTGTTGCCGAAATGCTTCGTATAGCACTCTAAACCTAAATCGTTCCTCCGACCCGCACTAAAGCGGAGGAATGAATCGTATACTCATGTCCTTCTGGGCTAACTCGGGATTGCATTGTCCCAAAGTCTCGGGATCCCCGGTCTCTGTGGCAACCTGGCCACCATGCTCAATCCCGCCCTAGTCCCGAAACTAAGGCGGCGTAGTCTCTCCGCCTTCCCGAACCAGAGAAAGTTGATCCTCCCTCTCGCTACCAACACCCGTATCCCGAGTGTTCCAAGTATCCTCGATTTCTCTCTCTATGGTCAGGACCGCCCCAACCATGGAGTCCATGTCCCGTAGCGAAACTTATCCCCGCTCCGAACGGACAACTTCACCCCATTCTCGACCTTCTTGTAATACCCAACAATCCCAAGAAACTATGTATCTCAAAGATTGGCATCTGCCCGCAACTCATCACTGCCTCCCAACCTTCTAGGTCGATCGACATTTCGGTGTCGACACCACGGTCCCTAAAATCTCACCTCGCAGTTTAACTCGTACTTACCAACTTAGCATGTACAACCGATGGTCTCTTACAACCAGGAAACAATCCTCAAGTGATACTCATGCTCCCACTCTGACTGGGAGTAAATCAAAATGTTATCCACGGCGACTGGCCAATAAATTGATCTAGATAGGGCTGGAATCCCTAGCGCATGAGATCCATGAATGTGTCAAGTAATAAGATTCATCAATCCAATGGGTATCACTGTCAACTCAAAGTGCCCATATCAAGGTCTCTAAATGCCATTTAGTGGATATCTGTCTCCCTAACCCGCTTGATGGTAACTAGCTAAGAAGGTCTATCTTGGAGTAGACTCGCACTCCCTCTCAACTCGGTCAAACAAATCATCGCCCCAGAAGAGATACCGATTCGAATCGCAACCCTGCTCAACTCCGCCCTCGTAGTCAATGCACGTCGAAGGGTCTGGCCTCTTCGCAACTAGAACCTAAGCGCCCATGATGAAGTGCTCACCTAATAATCCCCTTGTCCAATAACCCTTGTAGCTTGACTCGAGTCCCCGCAACTCAACCTGCCATCCTATGAGTCATAGATGGGTGAAATACTGTGGTGTAACTCACCGAAGTCTAATATCCCCATGAGGAGGTAGTCTCGTAGCTCCTCCGGAAAACATCCACATACTCGCATACTACTCCGAGGTAGATCTAAGTTTGGTCTCCTCGTCCTCAGGTAAGGCTCTAGCCAACCCGCCAACCGTCCCGACACTGACTGTGATAATTGTCTCGGGGCAAAATGTCATGCTCCAGCTCTCTTGAAATACCATACGAGTACCGGGCCCCGTATAGGCTGTGAATCTTTCCTACGCCACAATCGATAACGATCCCAGAAGTTATCACCCATCCATCCTCGTGATGACATCGAACTCTCGACATGTCCAAAATCCTCAGTCCACCGTGGGAGTAGAGTTCCCAAGATCTCTAACTCGCAACCTCGACACATCGTACCTATTCTCGCCCTAATCCCTAGGGGAGAATTCACATGCAACGGCTCCTCTAAGGTCTCTAGAGGTCCTTGCCCATTTCCATCATATTTGGGCCTCATTCTCTAGCTAGAACGTAGCTAGTCTAATCCTGGTCGCGTCAGAGGTAATCTCCATAGCCTCTAACACTTTCATTCGCATGAAACCAATGGCTCCGGGCCACCATCTGATCTCCTCCCCCCGTGAATGCTCTGAGGATGATGCGCCCTAAACCTCTCGGCTAGGTCTCCCTAACTACTCCGCTGTAGCATGTGCGATAAAGAGCTAATTACACCTACTAGCCTTACAAGGCCCGCTCAAATGCCTACGGGTCAGGGTCAATTGTCAGTGGTGCCCGAATTGCCCCGCGGACGTCCTCTATGTCCTCGCCCTCTACTTTCAGCCACTGCACAACCAACATGGCAACAAGAATCCGCTTTAGCTTCACTGCCCAACTAGTAATGCAGATGATGATTACTAAGCAATAGACTTGACAACCCCCGAATCGAATTGCTCATTTCCTAAGTGGTGCCAAATTTCCAACCACTCAATTCATTTATTTCAAGAAGGTTCTAGGCTCTCTTGTTCATTTCAGTATCCAACTCCCTAAGGTCATAGTTCATAACCTTAGCATTCACCCTTTTCCTTTACGCACAAGCACCATGCATCTAATTTCCTACGCAACTACTACAAGCAATCACGATTTCCCCCAAATGGTTAAATCCAATGCATTCTAAGGCATAACCACACTCGAGACACTAATCATACACATACGTTGTATACGCAATCAATTTCGCGCTTAAAAATATTGTTTTCAATGAAATTTTATTTTCAAAAAATTTATTTTTGAAAATTTTATTTTTTGAAAATTTTATCAAAATTTATTTGATTTTATTTGATTTTAATTGAATTTAAAAAAATTTCTAAAATTTTTTATTTTATAATGAATGACTTTTACTCGACTCGGGAAAATAATGAAGCCGAAAACCGCTTGAAAACAAGTTTCCGTGTACCGGCGCAATGGGGCCTCGCCAGCCTTGTGCGCCGTGCCACGCCAGCCGCGCCCTGCGGCGCTTCACGCCGCTTCGCTGCGCCACGCCAGCTTCGCGCTTACGCTAGCCGCTGCCACGCTGGGCCAAGGCCATGCTTCACTCGCTAAGACGCCACGCGTCATGCCGCGCCAAGGCTGCCGCTGCTCGTCATAAGCCGCTCGCGCCCACGCACGCCCGGTCGTACAGCCTACGCCCAGCCGCCTATGCACGCCCCGTCGTGCTCGGCCCGCGCCTGGGCCGCCCAGCCAAAGACCCAACGCCCCAGGTCGCCGCTACGCGGATTATATCAGGCATAGGCTGGGGCACTCGCATTGCACATACCCACCTTGCCTAGCCCACTCCGTCACAACACAACCCGGCCACTGCAATACACCCGCCTTCAGTTTCAAATCTCCGCAATACAAAATCAAGTATCAATACAATTCTCCTTAAAAACACAATCAAGCAGCCCACCAAAAATCTCGCACCATATTTTTTTTCTTATAAATTATATATATATATTTTTTTTTCATTATTTCAAAGAATTCAGAAAATCATAAAATCACTAAAAATTCAAATATATATATTTTTTTTCTTCATTTTCCTTTCCAGCTTTGTACATCAGACAACTCAAATATTTTCTAAATATTTTCTTACACGCTCCATGTGCTAATCACTTAAGCACACACATACTCATCTTAGATACTACATGGCATACACACCATCATTCATGTTATGCATATATTTACTACACAACATAATCAATCTCATCCCACAACATGGTAAGCATACCATTCACACACCATCAAATCACCCAAACACATCAACGCATGTGCACGAGCGCCCTAGTTTCGTCCCGTGATTTCCCTGAATCCCATACCTAACTCAACATCAAACCACACTCTAGTGGTGATGGATAATCTAACCCGAAATTCTCAGTATTCAGATACCTAAGCCTAATACTAAATCGTGACGCCCCAAAACCCGGGGTCCGCTTGACACCTGGCCAACTCGCGGACACAGTTTCTGGCGCTGCTACCGACGCCACTCTAGAAAATTCCAAAGTCTCCTTTGAAAACGGGCAAAGCCTCCCCGTCCTAAGCAACCAATATATTCAATATATCCAAGAGATCAAATCACATGAGTAATATGGCCACTTGGGCCCACAACGATACTATAATGCATATCAACTATGAATTCAACTATATACCCAATAGTTACAAGAGTTCAAATCAAGTGATTTTATACAACATATATTAAAATTAGGAAAATTTAATACATGCAGATATCACAAGCCTCAAAAGCCAAATCCCGCTTTTCTTCTAACTCCAACCTGCCCGGATGAGCCGTCTCGCACGCCCCCGCACTGCAAAAGGGGATCCCACGACTGGTGAGCTAGTCAAGAGGAGAATCGCCCCGCGCTACTTCACCACCCAAGTGCAAAGGTACGTTCCAATTAAACAAACATCTACAAATGCATGATCCTACTTGAATGTCTACATGACTAACTCGCATCCCGAGTCCACGATTTCTCTCACACCCGCCTAAGCCTCATGAGAATTATCATTTTATTAGTGGGCAACCTCTCCGATGAATATATATCAATCGGGCCGCCCGACGACGATATATATTAATTGTTTGTGGATTCACCATGAATATATATCAATCAAGCGTCCGACTTCCGCTGATATATTACTAGTTGTGGACTACCATGAATAAATATCAACTGGCCAGCCCGACGGCCGATATATTATTTAGCTTAGGACTACCTCCGATGAATAAATATCAACTGGGCCGCTCTGACGGTTGATATATTATTTAGTTTGGACTACCCTCCGATCATTTAATATTTTAGACTACCCTCCGAACCACTTTCCTCTAGACTCATCTCATGCACTAACTCCTATCATCCTAGGATGTTCCAGTGCATATGGAATGCATGTATGCGCTCTAATTCAAATTTACCACATGCAAATATATAAATATGAATATACCAAGATAAAAATTAAATCACACAAACATGTTATGTAATTATCATTTCACACATCAAAATTAGCTCTCTTGGGCTAATGTTCAAACACAAGCAATTCGATTCAAATTACTTAACCTAAACACATAATTTCACGAAAATATATTCTTAGAACACTATTTCTAATATAAACCTCTTGCACATTCCCGAAAAATCATTGTAAATCAACTAAGGCTCACCTCAGAACCCGCAATCCATGGCCATTCTCAGCCACCCATACTCAAAACACATCGACATTTATGGCCCATTTTCACAAACCCTGATCGCTTTTAACAATCCCGGAACCTGCAGTGGTCAGCCCACAAGTGCTCATCGTCCAATCTCTGCCACTTTTTGAATCGAATTTCTTACTTGATTACCGGTTATAAAGACAAAGCATACTTATTGAATAAATTAATACAAAAGACCCATACCACCCGTAACAAGGTCTAGATTGCCTGGGCCGGCCCCTGTATCTTAACATTTGGCCCCATGTTTTAGTGGTCGACAGTGCTGCCATTCCCGCCTTTATCATCTCAAGCATGCATTTTATCATTACCTGACACAAACAGCCTGATTATTCTGGGCAGTCACCGCCAACCCAAAATCCTAAGAAAATTCTCATTACTGATCCCATGCTCGGGGACCGAGTTTCCACGTTTTCTTCTCACGGCTCAACCAACCGAAACATCGAAAATCCCCAGGCCGGAACACAGCAGTCCTACCTCGAGTCGCCAGCACCCGGTCCACGCTGCAGCTTCAGCCCGGCTGCAGAACGCTTTCCTTCTGCCTGCCGGGGGTCCAACCCGCCGATCGCTGCAGTTTTCTAGAGAGAAGGAAAACCTTCTCTCTCTAGAAAATCCCACAGCTTCACCGCATTCCACCCCAAAAATGAGCCCCACGCTTTTCCTCGCCCAATGTAAGCATGGTTAACTATTCCCTATTACGTCATTTAAGAATCCTAAGATGCACATCTATTTTGTTTTCTCTCGTATTTGATTTCTAAGACTATCTTCTATTCATTATCATTTTCACCATACCATTTATGGTACATGAGCAGGTTATATGGGAAGCTGCTCGCACGAAATCGATTACCCGAAACGCGATGCCTCGGTGTGTGGACCGTGTCGCATTCGACTGATCTCAAGAATTGCGAATGTCTTTACGCAGCACCAGATTTTCACAGATGACTCCAACGGTGCACCCAGTGCCTGTGTCATCGAGATCTAGAGACATCACGGATTCAACCGTATCGCTTTGCATTAAACATATTTTGCCCTTTTTATTCCAGCAAATTGAATTTCTGCCTACACATATCTATATATAGATTTATATAGATATATCTATATATATATATATATATATATATATATAGTTATATATATATATATATATATATATATATATATATATCTATATAGATAATTATATATATATATATATATATATATATATATATATATATATATATATATATATATATATATATTTGTAGCACTGAAATTCCAATTTCGAATAAGGGCAAAATCGTAAATTTGATTATAAAGTGTAATTACTAAAATCCCACTAATTCTCTAGATCTCGACGATGAAACTGATTGTACCGTTGGAATCGTCATTAAATCTAGTTGGGCACGTAAAATTGCAATTTTTCTCGAGACGGAGTCGACACGCTGGCGATCACGGTTCGGTCAGAATCGGGTTCGACGCGATCAAAGCCACATATAACATGTACCGCCGCACTCATGCTCTGTGATTTAGCAGAACGACGAATGGACGGCCGAGGTAGCCGCACACTGCAACCGGTAACATGACATAACGCATTATAAAATCGATTTTAGTCGACTGTACACAAAATAGCCATTGAAGTCTTCTTCTCCACTTAAACACCAAGAGCAAAAACGTGAAGGGCATTATTTGGTGATGCAGTGGGCTTCAATGGCAATTCTTAGAGCGAGAAGCGTCCTCCTTCTGTGTTATCTCAAGAATCTGACCGGGCTGGATTCTCGACGAGCGTTAAGTGAAAATCGCTCTACGCGGAGCGTGCTACGTTGCGGACCCCGGGTTTGCGAAGTTTTTGACAACCTAAGAGGTAGGATTTTCTCCTACTTCATGCTTTATTCCCATTTAAGGGTTTTTTGATGTTTCGTTGGTTTGAGGCCGTGAGGGGTTGCTTGATCGGTCCCAAAGATAGACCGAATTGTTAGAATTCTCGTGATTTCTCTCACCATCCGTGACGCCGTAATTGTGGGCTGTTTCGTGTCTTTTAAATTCCGCACTTTTTTGCTTTAAATCATGTATTCGTATGGAAAAAGGCTTGAATGGGTTAGGACGGCCTCCCCAAAACATGGACCGAATTGTGGAATTTTTGGAGACTGGCTGTCCGTGGATGTACCCGTAAACCAGCTGCTGTGTTAGAATTGTGTATTAAATTTATGTTGGTATGCATGAGACCGAATAGCTAAGGAAATCGGTTTCAAAAATTGAACCGATAGATGAGTGGGTTGCCCGTGGACAGCCCACTTCCCTTTGTTTTGGGATCGACCGTGTTTTGTGATAATTTATTGAATAAATTATGCTTTGGTGATTAGGAGACCGTGAATTTGAATGGAAATCGGTTCCACCAAGAGGAACCTAGTAGAAGTGTGGGTTTCGCCCGTGGATGCCCCACTTATTTATTTTGGGACTGTAAAACAAATTCCGTTTGTGATAAAGGGCTGAAATTGTCTGTGTGTTTTGGTATGAAATTGTATGAAATGAGTGACTTGATTTTGTGTGTGTAGAAATCAATAGGTTAATGCTTAATGAGGGATTGTTATGGGAGGTCACAATTATATGGAATATAATCAGGTATGTATAGCTATTGGGAATAAAAAAATTGTGATTTGCTCAATTATATGGTAATATAATTGTGAGCATAGGCCATCGGAGATGAAATTATGATTTGCTCATGAGTTAATTGTGATGGTTGATATCATCAATTACATGCGTGTAATTGTGTGATTGAAAATATGCATATCGTCATATTGTGTAAATGGTTTGAAAATGGCATAATGTATTTTCATATGCACCGGGTAACCTAGAGTTGTGTGAGTGCATGACAAGGTATTTTTATAAAACTAGATATGGTTGCGAAAGGAATTTGTAAAGACGATTCTGAGAATCGTGGGCCGAGACGCCAACAGATCATTTCTGATGAGGACCATGACTGCTTCTGAAAAGCTCACCAACCAATTCACCTCGGGAGGGTAGTTCATTATTTTACCGAACATTTTGGGTGAGTGTATTTTTAAGAACAACTGGTTTTGTTTTGAAAATGATTATTTCACATGGCTTAGCAAGTGTGATTTAGTCGCGAGGACTAAAGGACATGGGATGACATGTAGACATTCAAGTAGGATCATGTATTTACTGAGTGTGTGTTTACTTAGAGCATTAAAATCGCACTTAGGTGGTGAGTAGCCCACTTAGGGCTTATCCCTCCTACTCAGCTTTGCAGCCTCACTCGCCGTGGGACCCCCTATTTCAGTAATGAGAGCGCCGAGGAGACAACATTTTGAGGTCGATTTTGGTGCTAGTTTGCCAGGACACTGATGGTTTTCGTGACATAACATGTATTAGAATTGTAGATTTTAATATATGTTTGTATAAAACAAAGTGTTATCAAGTATTGAATTATCGGGAGATAATTGAAGAATAGTTATGATAATTGATCTTATGAGTATCGTTTATGAGCCCAAAAGGCAATTTTACTCATGTTGGGATTATATTGCATATATTGGATTGTTTCAATGTGATATGCAGGTTATTTACAAGAATTGTATTTGGGGTAGAGCTCCCTCGCACAAAAGAGACTTCGCCTCGATGCCTCGAAGTGAAGTGCTGCACCCGACATCCACTCTAGATTCGCGGTTGACGGTACAACCCGACCCCTAGCTTTATGGTATATATATTATATATTATATTTATATATATAGATAATTATAGTATATAGATAACTATATATATATATATATATATATATATATATATATATATATATATATATATAGTTATCTATATATATATATATAAGCTATCTATATATATAAATATCTATATATAGATGTATATACATATCTATATATATAAGATGTATATAGATATATCTATATAGATATATACATATCTATATATATAGATATTCATATATATATATATATTTCTTGAGTATATAAATATCTATATATCTATATAGATTTATATAGATATATAAATTATAGGTATATATATATATATATATATATATAGATGTATATAGATATACTATATAGATATAATGCATCTATATACGAGTATAGATATATATATATATAATATATATATAGATATATATATCTATATAGATATATTTATATACATCTATATATATAGATATGTATATACATCTATATATAGATTTATATATATAGATATTTTCTATATATAGATTTATATATATAGATATCTATATATAGATTTCTTTATATATATATATATATATATATATATATATATATATATATATATGTATATATATATATATATAGATTTATATATCTATATATATATAGATTTATAGATTTTAGATTTATATATATATTTATATATATATATATATATATATATATATATATATATATATAGATTTCTATATTTATATATAGATTATATTTTAGATTATTATATATAGATTTATATATATATATATATAGATATATAAATCTATATATATATATATATAGATATGTGAGTAGATATATGTATATATATATAAATAGATATATATGATATATATACACATATATATATATATATATATACACATATATATATATATATATATATATGTGTATATATATATATATATATCTATTTATATATATATACATATCTATACATATCTATATACATATCTATACATAACTATATATATATATATATATATATATATATATATATATATATATATATATATATATATATATATATCTAAACCGATTGAATAAACTCAAAACTTATCCATAATAGAAGATGGATGGCAAAGCCTACCAAATTAATTTTGAGCCAAGAAAAGAAAAACTTAACAAGATCATATTCAAGGTCTTCTAATTCTTACTTAGAAATTAGAACTCCTTCCCCAAGATCAAATGTTCGGGGCCAAACTTAAATCTAGAAGAAGAGACTATTCATCTACTATTCCGCATTTAAAATATAGAATTACCTTATAAAAATTCAAAAGATTTAAAGATAAAAAAATTAAACCAAAACCCGAGTGTGTGTGTGTGTGTGTGTAAAATAACAAACAACACAACAATATAAAATAAAAAAAAAAAAAAAAAAAAACACTTATATAAAAAAAGGTATATGCGTTGACATGTTTCAAATTATAAAACAGTCAAAAGGGTCATATATCTCCTAATTGTAAAAACAAGGTAAGAGCCGACGATGTTAAGAAGATTATTATTCTGAGAATAATACTTCATCTTTGGAAACTGATAAATCTCAAACAAATTCTGAAAATGAAAAAGAAATTGAAAAAATAGAAAATTGCTTATGTCAAATAAATATGTTAATACCGATCAAGAATTACTTGAAATGATTGGATCGATAGAAGACAAAGAGACTAAAGCAAAATATATAAGAAAGGTTTTAGAACAACAAAATTCAAAACTAAAGCCTAAAATAATCTATCAAATTTTTATCAAATGAAAGATATGTTTCAATATTAGGTGTAAATGTGAACCCGCAACTTTGCAAGATTTGCGTGAAGAAGTAAACAAATAAAATTCAAATAAATGAATTAAAAAAATTGTACACAAAACCTAGAGAAAGAATAACCAACTTAGAAATCCAAAAGAAGATTTAACAGAAGAAACAAATGAAGAAGTTGGAACTTTGTACATAGTATGACTATAGTACAAAACAAGAGAGATGGTATACAGATAACTTTGAGAATCAATCCTCGATTACAAAGAAGCTTTATAGCTTTAATTGATTCAGAGCTGATTTTAAATTGTATACACAAAGGAAGGATTAATCCTCATCGTATATTTTGCAAAAACATCTCAAAGATTATCAACTCCGCTAGTAATGATCCTTCAAGGTTCAATACAAAAATACCACAAAGGTCATATTTGCAAAAATGGTATTTGTATTAAAACTTCATTCTTACTAGTCAAAATATAAGTCATCAAATTGTTTTAGAACTCCTTTCCTACACAACTTTATCCTTTTCAAATTGATAATAAAGGATTAAAAACTAAATATAATGGTCAAGAAATTCTTTTGAATTTATATATGTATCAAGTTAAAGAAATAAATTAAACTAGATTTATTTATTCATGAATGAACATGAAATTTCTAAAGAATACACTATAAGAGTAATCAGAAATATACATAATGTGAATAAATTAAGAAGAATAAAATATCCAAAACAAATAGAGCAAAATCTTGTTCTTCTATACCAAATGCATTGAATAGAAAACAAAGATATGGTTTCTTTACCATATGAAAAAGATTTCTCCGAAAAACAATTCACAAAGCTAGACCTATCTCAAATGAGTCCTCGAACTCCTTGAATATTGCAAAAAGAGATTAATGATCTCTAATAAAAACTTATAAGACCTAGTCATTCACCATGAGTTGTGCAACTTTATGTCCAAAAGCTTCAATTAGAAAGAGGAACTCCAAGGTTAGTGATTAATTATAAACCACCGAATAAAGTCTCATAAATGGATTAGGTATCCAATACCTAATAAAAGGATTTAATTCAAAGGATTTATAATGCAACAATTTTTTCAAAATTTTGATATGAACTGGGTTTCTCGCAAATTCAAATTAAACTGTAAGATAGATACAAACTCGCATTACCGTCTCCATTTGGACATTAATGGAATTGTGATGCCGTTTTGTCTCAAATGTTCCTCTGGTCTCCCAAATATGATGAATGAAATATTCAATGAATACACTAGATTTTCTATTGTTTACATTGATGATGTTCTCATTTTCAAATTCAATTGAGGAGCATTTCAAACATTTAAAATTTTTCAAAAAATTTGTAAGAGAGATAATGGTTGAAAATTCCTCTTAACAAAAATTAAATTGAGCCAAACAAATATTAGGTTTTTAGGATTTGATATTGTAAGATC
This sequence comes from Tetrastigma voinierianum, assembly GCA_016808115.1. Taxonomy (NCBI): domain Eukaryota; kingdom Viridiplantae; phylum Streptophyta; class Magnoliopsida; order Vitales; family Vitaceae; genus Tetrastigma; species Tetrastigma voinierianum. The sequence continues at coordinate 18,477 of JAEQBH010009588.1, read as the reverse complement.
TTATAAATTCCAATTTTTGAATAAGGGGCAAAATCGTAATTTTGCATCACAAAATTGTAATTACTGCTAAAAATCCAGAATCAATTTCTCTAGACTCCTCGATGATGAAACGGATTGCACCGTTGAATCAGCTCACCCAAATCTAGTCAGCACGTGAAAATTTCGTAATTTTCTGAGACAACAAGGTTTACACGCTTTTCGAGGCATCGCATTTCGTAAGCCAACTGTTTGATGACGAAAGCCACATATAACATGTACTCATGTACCATAAGTGGTATGAGTAGATAATGATGAAATGGATCGCCTGAGGTAGTGTTTAAATATCAACTGTAAGAGGGACATACATGTCATTTGTAGGATTTGATTTTAAGTCATAAAGACAAAAGAGTAAATATCTTCATCTCCTCCCAAGACAAGCCAAAAAACGTGAGAAGCCATTATTTTCGGTCCAAGAGTCGCTTCATGGAGAGTTTTAGAGAGAGAGCGCTTCTCTCTAAGTTTGCACACAACCCGACCGTCATGACTTCCGGTAGGCTGGAAACTGATCAGCGGAACAAAGCACGCGCGGACTCCTATTTTAGTGAGTTTCTTCCAACCTCTTGCCAGGATTTTCTCCCTACTTGGGTTCGGTCCCACTTAGTGTTTCTTCAATGCTTCTTGAGCTCTGTGATTTAAAATATTGTAAGTGTTGGATCAGTCCTCAAACATGTAATCTAATTAACATGCAAATTTTTTAAAACTAAATGGAGCAGCCCGTAGTCGCCCACAACATGGGTGGGTGCATGAAACAACATTTTGTGGCTTGAAATCACAGCTGAATGGATTCGAGGCCTAGAATGGCCATGAGACGCTTATACATGAACCATAAATTATTTGAGGAACTAGAAACGTAAAACCCTAGGCTCGCTCCTAGAAGGCGCCCCAAAAAACGCTTTGAAAACTGGGTTTCACTAAGTAATTCAATCGACTGTTTCGTGTTTGGACATTGTGTCAAAGTGAGCTAATTCTTGGTGTTTGAAATGATAATTTCATAACATTTGTGTGATTTAATTTTTTTTATTATGTAAATATATTCATGTTTATATATTTGCATGTGGTCAGAACTATTGTCCGGCTACATATGCATTCCATACGCACGGGAACATCCTAGGACCATAGGAGTTAGTGCATGAGACAAGTCTAGAGAAAATGGTTCTGAGGGGCTGCCCTAATAAATGTAAAATGGTTTGAGGGTAGTCCGGACTAAATAACAATATATCAACCGTCTGAGCGCCCGCCTGATATATATTCATCGGAGGGTAGGTCCACGTACACTTATATATATCACCAGCTTGTTTTTCCAAACGATATGCATTGAGGCTGTCCACTAATGAAAATATTAATTCAGCATGCGCTTGAAAATAGTGAGAGAGCCTGGGTGGAGACCTTGATCCGAGCTGGCCGTGACATTCAAGTAGGATCTGTACTTGCTTGAATGTTTGGCCAAATTGGAACATTGCACCGCACTTAGGTGGTGAGGTAGCCCACTTAGTATGATTTTCCCATCAAGCTTAGCTCACCCCGTCAGTGGACCCCCTTATTTTACAAAAATTTCCAGAGCTAAGTAGGGGACTACCATCCTAGGAGCTCAATTTTGAAGAAAGCCGGATGTGTTTTGATGGCTCACATGTATTAGAACTCATTTGATATATACACATATTACATACTTCTTAACTATGGGACATGGTTGGGATATGGTTGATGGATATTGTTTTATGCCCAAGGCCGCTAGATCCACAGATATCTGGGATTATATCGAATCTGGGGATGTTTTGGATATTGTGTTCTCAGATTTGGTGAGCTCCCGTACAAAGCTGAGACCTGCCGATGTGCGGCTGCACCCACCCCACTTACATTCCGCTGAAGCCGACGTGGTAGTCAACGGACTTCCTGCTTCGTACGCCACAGTTGCATCGTAGCTTTCAGCATACGAATACCTGTGTGAGTTCGTTATAAGATCCATCACTTTCACACGTGTGGTATGATGTAGGTGAGGTATGAGTAGGAAGGCACGAGAGAGAAATTAGAACACTGGATGTGTTTTGATTGTGATCATGATGCTATGATTGATGCTTGTAACATGTGTGATCATTTGGTTGTTCGTGAATGGTGTGTTGCCATGTCACAGGAGTAGTGAAAGCCGATATGTGCCAGGGGATTAGCACAGCGAATGTGGCAGTTACGTCGAGTTGTAAAGTGTAAAAAAAAAAATGAATGAAAAGAATAAATTTTATAAATTTATTTAGCCTATTAGATGATGAAAATAATTTTCTAAGTTGAAGAAAATATGAGGAATAAATTTTTATGAATATATTATGAATTTATTGGGAGGAAAAAATGATTTTAGTGATTTTAGTAGAGTTTACATCATTTTGAATTAAAAAAAAAATTTATTTATCATGAAAAATTTTTGTGCAAAGAGGTTTAAATCATAATGCAGTAGGTTGTGGAGTCATGTGCTGCGTAGTTCGGCTTCAAGGCCCACGCCACGACACGGCCAGGCGCACAAGGACACTACACTGGCCTCGCGACACGGCCATGGCGGCACGAGCATTTACACATCATGCTGCAGGGTCGAGCGTGGCGGGCGAGGCGGCTGGCGCCAAATGTGGGCGAGGCGGCTGAGGGGCGTGGCGATATCGTTATCGCGGAGACGGCTACCGGGCTTCACGACACTACGCCCTCACGACACGGCGGGGACACCGCGACGGCGATCACAGCCTCTGGCGCGCTGCCGGCGCCAGCGGCGCGACTGGCGCACTGGCAGTTCGCTGGTGCTTGGCATCAGTCGGGTTTTTGACTGATTAATCGATGATATTTCAAAGTCACCGTTAGTCGCGGCTCATGAACACTATCATAAACATCGTTCCTTATAAAATTTTTCGGAATTTTTTTTTTTTTACAATTAAATTATTAATTAAAAAATCAAATAAAATTTGAAAAAATTAAAAATGCACGAAAATATATAAATTCTCAGGATCAAATTGATTTAAATGTATAAATTGTCCAATTATTTCATAAATGTAGGAACTTGATGTATACGTTGTAATTTGCTCGATTAGTGTCCTATTTGCTTATGCTCTGGAGATACTGGGATGTTTATCGACCGCCATGTTGATTGCGATGGCTGGGTAGAGGGCGAGGACGCCGAGGATCCACGTGGCGCCTGGGTCAGCACCACCACATATGATCACCATTCTAATCAAAGAGCTTTGGCTGAGGCCGTGGGTGTTTGCGCGCTGGCGGTCACCCCGCTAGTGTGGCCTGATAGGTCAGTGGAGGTCCTAGTAACCTCCAGATCTGAGCCATCACCCTCCAACATCATCAGGAGGAGACCCATGGTGGCAACATCATCGGGTTCATGCAGTATAGAGAACGATTGAGGCCGCGGAGATCACCTCCGACATCAGTCGGCCGGCCGCATCTCCAGCTGCAGGGCGAGCCCAACAAGGTGAGATGGTTAGCTCTGGGAGACCCAGAGACTCATGACATAGGGGCAGAGTTCCAGAGCTGCTCACATGATGCATTTCCGTAGGACTCCATGAGACACGCAAAGCTCAAAGGAGTTCCTAGAGCCGCAAGGTGGGAGCGATGACAAAGGATGGACTACGGGGCTCGATTCACTAAGCAGCCAGACGTGCTGATGATCCGCATACTGACGTGCCAAGGTTAGGAGGTTTGAGAATGGACTGAGGCTGTCCATTCGTGCTAGGATTGCAGTGACTCCGCCACAGATACGGATTCATGGTCAGACAGCCCTAATTACAGAGAGAGATATGAGATGCTCTAATAATTTTAAAGTAGTGTTAGTGGTAAGAGGAAGGATGCCGCCTTCCTCCGCTCGTGGAAGAGACAGAGGGCCTCAGTCATGAGGATTCGAGTCACTACTATCTCGGCCAAGGACGTATGAGAGCTTGCTTGGTCAGCAGACAGATGAGAGTCACAATAGCAGATGATGGTGTGTTTCCATTGTCAACAAATTGACATGAGACTAGGATTGCCCTTATATCGAGATTCCAGTGGCTTTGGACATCGCGCTCCCACAAGAGTGCACTGTGAGAGGATACGCATATCTCTCCACAACACAAGATAGGCCATGAGCTACCACTAAGCCAGGGGACTACACTCCGGCACCTCACATTTCTCACTGTGTAGCCCGAGAGGCCGTGGCACGAAAGAGGCAGAGATCAGCCCGCTGTGAAGGACCTTGTGGGTCAGGCGTGATCTACGCCACACCGCTAGGCCGAGTCATCGACGCCCAACCATATTGCACGCTTTTTGTTATCTCGCCATGGGCAAGAGTGTTATTTGATTCCAGAGCCGTATCTATTCATCACTGCATCGGGCTCAGATCGAGTCAGCTTAGAGGTTGAGACCTTAGAGGAGCCTTTGTACGAGTTCTCCCTGTGGATTAGGCGAGAATAGTGATCATATGTTTGAGGTTGCGAAATGGGATCCTGTGGACTCTACTCACGCGGACCCGAGGTCACGGATATGTCGAGTTCGATGTCATCCCTGGGATGGATCGTCGACTAAAACTTTGCTGTGGTCATTATCGACAGGAGCTGCCAGGAGAGTTACCGCCACATCGCAAGACTCGTGATCAGGTGGTATTCGGAGACAAGCATGGCATTTGCCACGTAAAGTATAATGAGTCTAGGTGTCGTGGATACATGTCACTATCGAGCCACCTTAGAGGACGAGGAGAGTCTGCACCGGCTCTACCCTCCAACAGGTGCGAGTATGTGGATGTTTTTCCGCATGAGTTACTCCGGACTACCTCCACATTGTGGTAGGTAGACTTTGCATCGAAGTTACACCTCGTACTTCACCCATCTCTATGACTCCGCATAGATGGCACCAAATAGCTGCGTGAACCTCGTAGTCTAGTTACGTGAGCCATCGGACAAGGGGTTCATTAGACCGAGCACTTCCCCAGGCGCTCCATTTATTTCATGGGTTAAGAAAGACAAGACCCTTCGACCGTGGCGTTGACTAATGTAATAAATGGAATCCCGTTACGATCAAGAACTCCACTGCTACCGAGATTGATGATTTATTTGATCGCTGAGAGACAGTCTACCTAAGATAGACTCGTGACCGGTTACCATCACCGAGGTTGCGGATACGATATTCCTAAGACTCGCTAGGACGCGTAATGGCACTACGAAGCCATTTCGTGATGCCTTCTGACACGAATGCGCCAAAGAAGATCTACGACCTCACAAACAGGTATTCCAACCCTATTTGTGATCACTTTTGTCGTAGTCTTCGTGGATGACATCTTGACCTACTCCTGGCCAGAGCGGAGCATGAGCATCACTGAGGATCGCTTACAATTGGCTGAGACCACGCTTATACGCTGCCCGCAAGTGTGAGTTCGGCCATCTGAGGTGAGATTTTCGGGACACGAGTGTCGCATCAGGAGTGTCGGGCCGACCCGTGAGAAGGTCCGTAAGACCCGAGAAATTCCACTGAATAAGGGCAAAATCGTAATTTTGATTATAAATTTAATTACAAGTAAAAGTCCGAATAATTTAGACCCTGATGATCTAAACGGATTGTACCGCTGATTCTGCCTCGCGAAATCTAGTTAGTACATAAAATTTCGTGAATTTGGTCGGCATACGGAAATGCAAGACGCTTTTCGGCGACGACGCGCCAGAATCAAGCTGATGCTTAATAAAAGGCGCATATAGTATGTACTCATGTACCATATGGTATGAGGAGAAATAATGAAAATGGATCGAGATAGTGCCTCGAAAATCAAACTGCAAAGTTAAGGAATTAATTGGATTAAAATGAGGGGCAAACTTGTAATTTTGAGTTAATACCGCTTCTCCACTTAAACAAAGGCAAAACGTAGTCATTTGGGGGAGATGCAAAGAGGGCGTGAGGAGCAAAATGGTGATTCCCAGAGAGAGTCTCTCGACTCTCTCTAGAAATACACCGCAATCGGACCGCTGGATTCGACGAGCAAGAAGGGAAAACGCCTCTACGCTGAGCAAAGCAAATGTGGGACCCTGGTTTTTCAGTTTTTTGACAAACTCCAAGAGGTAGGATTTTCTCTCTACTTGCGTTTTATTCCCATTTTTAAGGGTTTTTCTATGTTTCGGTTGGTTTGAGGCCGTGAGGGGTTTGATCTGGCCCCAAAACACGGGACCGACCGTTAGAAATTCTCGTGATTTTTCTCCCATCCGTGACTGCCCAGAAATTAGGGGCTGTTTGGGTGTTTTTATTTCACCAAAATTGCTTTAAATGCATGCTTGATATGAGAAATGCCTGAATGTAGCTTGATCTGGCCCCAAAACATGGACCGAATTGTAATTCTTAGACCATGAGGGCAATTCCGTAATGCTGTGTGTATGGACTGTTATGGGTTCTTGTGTGATAATTTAATGAATAAATTATGCTTTGGTGATTAGAGACCGGAATTGGGATGGAAATCGGTTCCATCAAGAGGAACCGGCGTAGAAGTGTGGGTCGCCGTGACAAATTCTTAATTTATTGCTGACTCGTAAAACAAATTCCTGCTCAGGATAATTCGGCTGAAATTGTCCATGTGTTTTGGTATGAAATTGTATGAAATGAGTGACTTGATTTGGTGTGGTGTAGAAATCAATAGGTTAATGCTTAATGAGGATTAACATGAAGTCATAATTATATGGAATATAATTGTGTATGATACATTAATGGGAATAAAGATTGTGATTTGCCCAATTATATGGAATATAATCAAGGAGCATAGCCACGGGAGCATTTAAATTACGAATCGCTTCAATTGGAGCTAAATTGGGTGATGCTTGATGTGTTGGAATTACATGTGTAATTGTAGTTGATTGGAAAATATGCATGTCGACATATGGTGTAAATAATTTGAAAATGGCATATCGCATTTTCATATGCACTGGTAGCCTAGGAATTAGGTGTGAGTGCAGACAAGGTATTTTTGTAAAACTGGATATGTTTGCGAAAGGAATTTCACAGGATGATATTCCGGAGAATCGCTGGGACGCCAACGTATCATTTCTTGGACGAGGACTATGACTCTGAAAGCCCACCAACCAATTCACCTCGGAGGGTAGTCTCATATTTTACCGAATATTTCGGTAGTATATTTTCAAGAACAAAAGTTTTGTTTTGGAAATGATTATTTTCTCATACATGGCTTAGGCAAGTGTGAGTGAGTCGGTGAGGACTCGTGACATGGGGATGACATGTAGACATTCAAGTAGGATCACGTGATTACTTCGCTGAAAGTGTGTTTGATTTGGAGCATTGCATCGCACTTAGGCAAGGGAGGTATTTCACTTGTGGCGATTCTCCCATCGAGCTTTAGCTCACCCCGCCTGCAATCCCTTATTTCAGTACAAGGAGCGCTCGAGGAGACATCTCATTTTGAGGTTGATTTTGAAGAAGCCGGTTTCCAGGGCTTCGATGGTTTTTGACATAACATGTATTAGAATTGTAGATTTTAATATATGCTCAGATAAAACAAAAGTGTTATCAAGTAATACTATCGAGATAATTGAAGAATAGTTATGATAATTGATCTTATGAGTATTGGTTTATGAGCCCAAGAGGCAATTTTACTCATGTTTGGGGATTATATTGCATAAAATCGACTGCCTGGGGATGTGCTCTGCGTGTATTTTAATCGCCCATTACAAAGGAGACTCGCCCGATTTTCTAAAGTGGCGTCTAACCCGACCTCCACTTGTATTCCGCAGTTGACTGGTAGTCAACTGACCCTGGATCGGGGCGTCACAAGGCTCGAGGCAAAGGATGAGTCGAGAGACCGAAGTCACTTCGAGATACGAGTTTCTTGGGATTACCGGGTATTACATGAGATTCACGAGGATTTCTCCCGCATCGGGCAAAGACTCATGACTAGGTTGACCCAAGGAGGTCAAGTTTGAGTGGGATGACCGGACGCCAGAGGCATTCCTGTGAGTCAAGAAGAGACTTACTCAAATTCCCATCTTGATAGTTCCGCATAGGATGTGGGTACACAGCAGTATTATGATGCCTCGAGACAGACTGGGCATGTGTTTGATGCATCCGGAGGGTAGTAGCTTATGGTTCTCGCCACTGAAGAATCATGAGCGCACTATCCCACATATGACACGGAGTCACAATTAGTCTCGCCTCAAGATCCGGCTACCACTACTCTATATGGTGAGGAGTTCGAGGTACCTGCACCATAAAAGTCCAAGTAATATTTTCAATGCCACGAGACCTTAACATGAGGCAACGCAGATGGATGGAGTTCCTAGAGGATTATGACTTCACTTTGCATTACCACCCTGGTAAGGCAAATGTGGTAGCTGATGCACTCAGTCGGAAGTCACGAGGAGCCTTGGCTAGTATAGCTTCTGAGTGGCATGCTCGAGATCGGTGGGGCCTCATTCACACTGTGACAAATGAAAGCGCATTCAGTGGTACTTGGGAGTTTAGTGGCTACACTGCCTCTGGCTGAATAGAGGATTGAGTCCCAAGTAAGGTGGATCAGAGAGGTCCATCGTGACAGAGTAATGTATAGTGACGAGGGTCGACCGTTCACGCAGATGGCAAATCTTCGATATAGGGACTGACAGTGGTTCCCTGTACTTGACCCGATTTGAGAGGAGATCTAGGAGTTTCACCGCCTCGACTCAGATATCCGTGCGGCAATCGAAGATGTACCGTGATCTTCGCCAAGATATTGGGAGGGATGAAGAGACACGAGGGGGACTTTGTTCGACGCACGTCTCACATGTCGCCAGCAAAGGCCGAGCATCGGGCGCCGCAGGCTACTTCCACCATCGAGGTGGCGGGAGTGGAAGTGGGAGCACGCCACGATGGACTTTGTGACCCACTTGCCACGCGACGCCAGCAGGCTAGCGACGCGGTATGGGTGATAGTGGACCGACCACTAAGTCGGCATTTTCTAGCCGCATGATGACCTTTCGCCGAGAGATTCTCCCGCCAAGTATACATTCGTGAGGATAGTCCGACTACATGGAGTGCCGCATTCATAGTGGCTCGGGATAGAGACCTCGAGATTTACTTTCGCCAAGACTGGGAAGACACAGTTTCCAAAAGGCTACGGGTACACTCCAAGGCTGATCGACATGAGCACAACAGCTCCACCCGCACAGACATGGTCGGGCCCGAGAGGACTATGGCTGCATTAGAGGACATGTCATGAACATGCGTCCTAGATCATAAGGTAGCCGGGAGACATTTGCCCTTAGTAGAATTCCTACAATATCAGCTACAAAGTGAGCACACAGATGGCACCGCATTTGCGTGCACTATATGAGGCCATGGTAGATCACCGTTATGTTGGACCGAGGTGGAGAGCTCCATCACCGGTCCCGATTTGATTAGAGACACCTCGAGAAGGTAAGCTTTGATACGACAAATAGCTTCTCACGCGCCTCGTGAGCCACGAAGAGCTACGATGTACGACACCTCCCTGAGTTCGAGGTCAGCTCACGCTCTTCTTGAAGGTGATGCCTAAGAGGAGGTCGTTCAGAAGCGGGGAAGCCATCGCCGAGATTCATCAGCCCTTCTCGAGATACTTGAGAGGGGTAGGTGACTCGCTATGCACTCTGCTAGCTGCCACGCCCAAAGCATGTCGTGTCCATGAGGTGTTTCTACGCCTCCATGTCCAAAGTATAAGACCGTACCCAACCCATGTAGTGGATTGGGGGATGATGTAGGTCGACACTCTGACGGGACCTTCGAGGAGGGACCAAAGCGCATTGCTGATAACAGTTCGTGCTTTTATGACGCAAAAACCGTGAGACTAGTGAAGGTACTATGGAGACACTCCATGGAGTGGAGGAGTTCACGTGGGAGCCGCACGACACAATGTGGCCACCTATCCTTTATTGTTTAGGATGAAGGCATTAGTTTGTTGTTTAACAATTAAATAACTAGTTTACATGCATGGTACATTATAATGTCGTGACATGCATGTGAGTGTTTATATTGTCTTGAATTTCTGACGAAATTCCTTTGCTGTGAGGGGAGAATGTAAGATCTTAGAAATCTCCACTGAATAAGGGCAAAATCGTAATTTTAATTACAAAATTGTAATTACTAAAAATCCGTGAATCAATTTCTAGACCTCTGATGATGAAACTGACACCGTCAGAATCGCCTCATGAAATCTAGTTAGCACAAAATTTCGTAATCTTCGAGACATTTCTGGTGTCGACACGCTGAGGCATCGCCGGTGCCGAATCGTTTTTGATGTGACGAAAGCCATAACATGTAATCATGTACCATAAGTGGTATGAGTAGATAAATGATGAAAAATGTGGACTACGAGGTAGGTGCCGGCCATCAAACTGTAAAAGAGTACATACATGTCATTTAGAGATTTGATTTTTAAGTCAAGTGTTACAAAAGAGTAGGGCCTTTTCATCTCCTCCCTAAGACAAGCCAAAACGTGAGAAGCCATTATTTGCATTCAGTAGTCGCCTGCTGAGGAGAGTTTTGAGAGAGAGAGCGCTTCTCTGTTTGCACACAATCCGACCGTCGCGACTTCGTAAGGGAGTAAGGAAAACGACCACGCTGAACAAAGCACGGACTCCTGGCTTAGTGAGTTTCCTTCAAACTCCTCGATAGATTTTCTCCCTACTTGGGCTTTATTCCCATTTTTAGTGTTTTCGAATGTTTGAGCTTCGATTTAGCCATTAAAGGCTGGATCGGGTCCCAAAACATGGGACCTAATTAATACAAATTCTTTAAAACTAAATGGAGCAGCCCGTGAGTCATCTACTCATTCGTGTGGGTATGAAAATGTTGATTTTGTGGTTTGAATTGTGTGTTGAATGGATTCGAGGCCGAATGGCCATGAGATGCGGGCCAGAGATATGAACCGATAAATTATTTGAGAACTAGAAATGTAAAACCCTAGTGGTTTTAATGCTCCTGTGAAGGGTGCCCCAAAAAAATGTATTTTGGGAAAACTGCTTGGATTAAGTAATTCGAATCGACCGTTGTGTTTGGACATTAGCCCAAGTGAGCTAATTTTTGGTGCTTGAAATGATAATTTTATAACATTTTGTGATTTAATTTAATTATGTAAATATATTCATGTTTATATATTCGCATGTGGTTTGGGATCAGATTGAACTCGGCTTACATGCATTCCATACGCACTAGGAACATCCTGTGACCATGAGAGCAAAGGCATGAGAGACAAGTCTAGAGAAAATGGTTCGAGGGTTGTCTAATAATGTAAAATGGTCTGGGAGGGTAGTCCTAACTAAATAATATATCAACCGGGCCGGAGCTACTTCAATTGATATATCTATCTGGAGGGTAGTCCACGAGCACTCCTATATATATCAATCGTCGGAGCTGCCCAACTGATATATATACATCTGAGGGTTGTCCACTAATAAAATATTAATTCTCATACAAGGCTTAGGCGAGTGTGAGAGAGTCGGTGAGGACTCTGATCCGAAATAGTCATGTGTACATTCAAGCAGGATCACGATTTGCTTGAATGTTTGTTTAAATCGAACATTGCACTCGCACTTAGGGTGGTGAGTAGCCCACTTAGTGGCGATTTTCCTATCGAGCTTAAATTTCACCTGGTCAGTGGGACCCCTTATTTACTGTGCACGGAGCGCGCGAGGGGACGGCTCATCCTAGAGCCGACTTCTCAAGAAAGACGGATGTGGTTTTATGGTTTTCCATATGTATTAGAACTCTCTATTTTTGATATATAAGCTATAAGAGCCATTTACTACTCTTAACTATGGGACATGGTTGATATGGTTGATGGATATTGTTTTATGGGCCCAAGGTCGCTTTATCCAGCGTTGTTATCTCGGGGATTATATCGACTGTGGGGATGTGCTTTATACGTGTTCCAGATTGCAGAGCTCCCTGCATGCTGAGACTCGTCGATTTTCTAAAGTGGCGTCTGCAACCCTACCTCCACTTACATTCCGCTGCCGACTGGTATCACTTGACCCCTAAGCCTTGGGGCCGCGTATATTCATCAAGGCCAAATAAAAACCCATACAGAGAGCAATAGATTTTGCAAACAAATTTCGATGAAATCAAAGATAAAACATAGCTTACAAAGGTTCATAGAAGCCTTAACTATGTAGCCGAAGTTTTACCTAAATCTTAGGATTTTAATCAAGCCTCTATTTCAAAGGTTAAAGAAAAATCCTCTCACCTTGGTCCGAGGAACATACCCTAGTCAAACAAGTCAAAACTGTGCTAAGGAACTTCCTTGCTTAGTATCCTTTCACCTGTAAGCCTTCCTATTATAGAGACGTATGCCTCCAATATATAGGATACTAGTGGGATTTTAAAACAAGATTTTCAAACAAAATTTCAATTGTTAGATTTCACTGTGCTCGAGGGTCCACAATCAATTATTCATTAAAAAGAAATTTTAGCCATTGTTTTATGCATTCAAAATTTCAAAGTGATGTTTTCTAAATAAAAATTTTTAAGAGTTGATTATGTGCTAAAGAAAAGAAATATTGCAAAAAGATGTCTAAAACTTAGTTTCAAACAGATTTTTGCCAGACGGCAAGCTATTTTATCTTTTTTGATTTTGAAATTGAATTTATCAAAGGATCTTCAAATGTTTTGCACTGGATTTCTCACTCGAATTTTACGGAAATGAGCGTGCAAAAGCCGCATCCAATCAAACCCACTTCAAAAGCCTCTTATGCAATGAAAAGGCCTCAAACTTCAAATCGTTTCGAAGTTTTGGGGAAAACCCTCAACCCTTCTTTCCAAACTCCAACTCCAAAATTTGCATACCAAACAAAAGAACAAAAATTGTTACTACAAGTTTTAGAACCCGATCATATATCGCTTCCTGGTGAGATTGAGGTCAAAAGATCTTTTCAGAAACAAAGTATTTCATTTCCAACTAAATACTAAAACCCGTAGAATTCTACGAATTCATACTGCATACTCTGAGTCTCTGCTCAAATATCTCATGTCACGAACCCCGAGGGTAATGACTTTGCTTACTAAAATGCAAAATTTTGAAAGTCATTAATGAAAAGATTGGGGTCAAAATATTTTTACCCACAAAAGACTTTCAACATTTCGACCTCAAACTTTTGATTTTTATGACTACAAAAATGCTTGGTACCATACTTTCGTGATCGTGCCAAAACTCATTCGTTTTAACGGATGAAAGTTCAAAAAACTTTTCCAAATCGGGTTTCGTGAATGATGGCTTCTTGCGGGAGCTAATCCAAATATTTTCATTCCGAACTTCAAAGTTTTGATTATTTCAAATCAAATCGTGAAAGCTTTTTCCTCCCGGAAATAGCTATTCACTTTTTCTTTTGTTTCTCACTACTAACTTTCGATTCTTTGTTGGGATTTGTGTACCCATCGAACCATCCAAGCTCATTCCCTAAGTATTTGGCTAGGGAATTCAAAATCAAATGGTGGGCCGCTTCTAAAATCTCTAAGCCTAGCTTTGATGTCACTAAAACACCGAAGCCCAAAAGCCCAATTTGAAAAGTCTCTCTTCTTCAAAGGCCAAGGTACCGCTGTCCTAAACCTTGCCAAAGCCTAAATAACAAGAAACTCATTTCCTTCAAATACACTACGTGGCCTATCTCAAACAAATCCAAGCGTATTAATAGTAGACGCTTTCAAAACTCGTTGACTCGTAATCTTCGTACGAGGATGACACAGCCAGCAAGACAATTCTTCTTCCAAAGAAAATGAAGACATGTGTTACGCCTCCCTTCACTCCCTTGAGTAAGGATGATAAGGAGGATATCAACATCTTCAAAAGCCTTTGCCTCGTAGAATGCAGCCAGCTCAAAATTCCAAGAAATCAATTCTCCGATGCTTTCTTCGATGCATTTAATGAAGAATGAAAATCGACCCACAAGTGGTGTGATAGCATCTAGATCATTTCAAACGCTGATGTGCTGTCCCCACTTTCAAAAGCAAAGCTCCACTTTAAGAAAACAAATTGTCGACACAAAAAGCAGTGTGACTTCTTCAAAAGCAAGAGACAGGACTCTTCAAAAGTATGTGACCCTTCAAAGTCACATGTGATCCACTGTGGACGCTAAAGTTTTATTTCAAATCCAAAATTTCTATATATGAGGTTGTCTTAGTTAGGCAGATAAGTTTAGAGAGATAAGGAAGTTAGAGAGAGAAGCTCGAGTTTGTATCCAACTTGCTTACTGCTTCCGATCAAAAGCTTGCATCAAAGTTTGTAAGTTTTCAAAGTTTAATAAATTCTAATTCAAATTTCATCAAGTTTCTTTATTTGATTCAAAATTGCATACCGCTTGCATGTTTGTTCAAATATATTCAACTTCAAATAGTATATCAGCCGGGAAACCTCAAACTCTCCCGGGGGAACCCACTATGGTGTTTAAACAGAAACTCACAGAGTTACAATCGACTTTTGAAGAAATCAAATTCTATCACATTCTCATTCAAAATTTTAATATTTACTGCTCAAAATATATATGTTCAAATTTGTTTAAGGTCCTCAGAGAGAATTGCATCAGAGCTGTTTCGCAAAATTTTTGATTAATTTTATTTGTATTCTTTCAAAATAATTTGATTCCCACAGCTAGTGTCAAGTCGCCTCAGCTGTATCCGCTGGTCACCGTAGGTCCCAGGTGGTAGGTGAACCTTGGTGGTCCTTCTAAATGTTAGAATCCCACTACTGTAGAAAGGATAGAAATGTCACCATCAAAAAATTCAGAGGTACTAGTTCAAATACTAGTCTATCCGTGATAGATGAATAATTAAGACAAATACAAGAAAACACTCCAACAATTTGAAAACAAACTTTCTGCTTATATAGAAGATTGGGAACAAAGATATCAAAAAATTGGGAAATGCCAAAACAAAATATTAAAGAACTATACAAAATAGGAACTTTTGAATTCAAAAAGATTATAGAATCAAAAATCTCTCGGTACATACTCATTCAATAATGTGCTCTCGAGACAACTATTTAACTTCTAGATCTTATGATCTAACAAATTCAAAAGAAAATTCAAAATTCTACATATAGAGCTATCTGTAGCAGCCAAACCCTAACTGTGTTAGCTAGACAAACTCATGTATATGTCCAAGTGATTTGAAGACATAACAAATTCCGTGATTCCCTTTAGGATTAATGAAACAAATACATCAAGCTGGGACTCTGTATTTCACTGTTATTCAAATTTAGAGTTAAACTGTATGAATGATCAGTGCATTCATAAGGCCTTAATCCTAAACATTCAAACCAAAAACTATGACATGGACCCTAGGTCAAGAAATATACTTATAGTATGGCTGTAGGTATACTACAAAAGCAATGACTCCTGCAGTTAATCTTAAATCGCTTTTTGTCCTCACCAAAGATCAAACATTAATTTGGCAAGCAAATGAGAAAATTCAACAAAGCCATAATCTAAAACCTATTCCATGGGAATAATAATCACAATCCTCCGAATGAATTTTCAACAACTAGCTCCAAAACCGATTGAACAACCAAACTCTTATCCATAATAGAAGATGGACAAGGAAATGTTCAAATTAATTTTGAGCCAAGAAAGAAAACTTAACAAGATCATATTCTGCAAGGTCTTCTAATTCTTATTTAGAAATTAGAACTCCTTCCAGAAGATCAAATGTTCAGTCAAACTTAAATCTAGAAGAAGTAGACTATTCATCTACTATTCCAGATTTAAAATATACAAGGATTGAACCAAACATTCAAAACTTCAGATATATTCAACATTTTTCTAAATATTACCAAATGATATTCCTCTCAAATTTCAACATGATGACTACAGAAACAAGTTGAATGGTATAAAGAATATTTGAGAAAAGAAGGCAATCAGAATGAGAAGAAAAGCAATGTTTTTCAAAATTATCTCAGAAACAAAAGAGAAATTTAGAGAACAATGGTATCAAACTATGGAAACAATGGAAATGAATATTCCAATGTTCACATTGTGACGCCCAATCCCGGTGTCCGTTGACTACCCGTAGAAACCCATGGAATCCACGCGGTTCCACATCGCGAGGCACGTACATGTGTAAACCAGCCCGATTGGGGTCTGCATATCCATTCAACACAATTATATATTTTATGTTAAAAATGATTTATTTACACTGTGTTTAATCACACTATATAAAAAATGGTTTTTCGCCTGTAATTTTACAAAGAACAAAAATTACAAGATAAGGCCATCTTCGCCGTCTTCACTCAGAAGGTCCCTCTGCTTCCACTCTGCCGTCTTCTCGGTACCTAAAAAAATAGTCCCACGATGGGGTGAGCAAACCCAGCGAGTGGAATTTCCTACGTGATTTGATTCTCACCTAAGTGCAATGCAATGTGGCACACAAACATATTACACATGCTAATATATCACTCATGCATATATTAACATAATTTAATCCATACATCATGTTATTCAATTTATAATAATAACATAAACTTAGCTCATAATGGGCTAAGACATCATCCGGCTTGGGCTCGTCTTGAACTCCGCCCACAACATCACACACACAAACATGTTATTTTTCCATGGTAATAACATGACACCACGTTAAATCAAGCAACACCCAAACAAATTCGTGGACTCGTCCAAAACACTCTAGGATTTCCCAATCTGGCCCAAAGCTTTGAACTCGAAACCACGGCCATCCGTGCCTCAACAAATCCTCATCCATTACATAACCCTAAGTAAAGAGTAAAGTGTAGGAGAAAACTCTACCTTTTTCTCGGGAGTTTGCCTAAACTCCCCGAAACCTGCAACCACGTGTAGTCCTTGTCACGGGAGCAACTTTGCTCCTTGTCTCAAGCCTGGCCAACGGTCCGATAAATGGGAATTTTAGGAGAGAAGGTGGAGCCTCTCTCTCTAAAAACCCTCTCTTCCTCACTCTCCCTTCTGCTATCTCTCCCTCTCCCAAACCGATGAAGATCTGGTCAAGAGGAAAGTCCTCTACTTACATGTCCATTTCTACTGGACACCTTGGATTACCCCTTATCCTTATCAATCTACTCGAGATATCCCTCTACTTGGCATCATGCCATGTGTCACAAGTGAGCCCCACTGACCTCGTTTGACTCGCATCCGCACCGAACACGCGGGCGCCTCTCGCCTCCCAAAACGCAAGGCTGGGCGTCATGCATCCTCCGTCGAAAACGGAAATCCCGACCGCCCCTGGTCTCACGAAATTCGACGCGGGCGCCTAGATTTTCAGCGAGATCGGTTCCAACCTTGAATTCCGTTTCATTATCCGGAGATCTAGAAAATTCCTGGAGCTTTCAACCGAAATTACCATTTTATCCTTCCTTAGAAAACATGGATTTTCCTGGGTCTCATTATTATATTTTGATATATTTGATGTTAAAGAACAATCAAACAAAATATCCCTTTTCTCAATAAATATGTTCCAAAAGAATGGAAGTCAAATACTACTTCGAAAAGAAGATAGTATCAACCCATCCCCTTTGGAAGAAATAAAATAAAGGCTCAAGGTGTAGAAATAATAGCCTCACCTTTAAACAAATCATTCAAAAAGAAGATGAAAACAGAATGACAAACCGGGAAGATATAAAAGGCATTCAAAGAACAAAATAATTTTACAAATCAAATTCTAGAACACTTTCTACTCAATTAAATAGAATTGAAAGTAAATACTTTACAAAAATTATAAACCTGAAAGGAAGAAAAGAAGAAAAACAAGAAAGTCTTATATTCAAACCAGCAAAACCCCTTAAATTAGGAGGTAATAAAAGCAATGATGAATTGATAAGACTTTTAACACAAAAAAATTAGTTGTGAATTAGAAATAAAAGATCCCTCTTGTTCAAAAACTCAAGTAAACTTCTTAAGTGGATCGTATAAAATTCTCATTGTTTCAAAAACTTATCAAGATATTATCGAACAAGAAGAATAAATAAACAAGTTAAAAAACTTGGCATCAAAGATCAAAACTTTTATCAAAGGCCTACTCCTCCGCATTTACAATTTGAGGAAAACAACCAAAACAAAATAGTTATAATAAAGAATGACATCTATTCTTGAATATAGATGCTCTTCCAACATGAAATTCTCTATCAGAAAGCCACAAATGCAAATGGCAAATGCACGTTTTTATTCAGAACAGATGATGATTGAATGTCATCTAATTAGTCACAAAGAAAGTCAATGGCATTAATAAAACTTTGGTGGGAAAACTACCTAAGTGAAAAAAGAAAGATTTCATATTTTAAAAAGTACAAATGAGGAAGGAGAACAAACTCAATCATAAGATTGGTTTATGCTATAACCAAACACTTCAGGTGATCCGCTTTTCTTTTACTTATGGAGAAAGAACTTCTTGAAATTCTACAAACTTAAGATGTAGAACACTAAGTGACCTTAAATGTATTATGATGTGTTCTTAGCAACCTTGATGGTAAGAGTCGATGCT